>JACCGJ010016651.1:0-42610 GCA_013407085.1 Atriophallophorus winterbourni | reverse complement strand
GATGGGGTTCCATTAAAGCTCGTAAACCTAATCAGAGCCTATTACAGCTCTACAAGGGCACGGGTTTTTGTCTACGGTGAAGAATCGCGTGAATTTAACTTGCACACAGGAGTCAGGCAAGGTTGCCCGCTATCGCCGGTTATGTTTAACTATGTCGTAGACTGGATAATGAACCAGGCGTTAACAGAGTATCAAGGGGTGCAAGTTTCAACGGATCTATGGATTTCCGACCTTGACTACGCTGACGATATAGTCGTTGGCGACAATACCGAAATGCTGTGCAAAAGCGTTTTAGACCGCATTAGTGCCACTGCCGCGAAAGTCGGTCTTGAGATAAACGCGGCTAAAACCAAGGCATTTTTATACCGACACACCAGGCATCCAGCCAGTTAGCGTCCAGGGTTGTCCGATTGAATACGTTCCAGTCTTCAAATACCTCGGCTCAAGTATATTTCCAAATGGTCAGGCGAAAGATGAAGTGAAGTTAAGGGTCGATCGTGCTCGTAATGCGTTTTTGCAGTTGAAGGGTACCCTTTGGCGCAAGCCAGGGATCAGCCTAAAAACTAAGACGCGTGTTTATCAAGCAGCGATCCGCCCTGTACTGCTTTACGGATGCGAGACATGGCCTTTAAGGTCACAAGATGTACGCACATTAGAAGTGTTCGACCATTGGTGCCTCAGGGTAATCTTGGGCATCCGATATACTGACCGAAATATCTAACGCAGCCGTACGAGAGCGTTTGCAGCGGACGATCTCCACGTTCCGCTCACATACAACGGCGAAGGCTGCAATGTTTGGCCACGTCCTCCGAAAGACAGACACAGGCACTTGCCAATACTCGCCTCGACCCAAAAACCCGTTCGCACCTGGCGTCGGGCGGCAAGGTGGGGGTCAGTGAAAACCTGGCGTCACGGTGAAAAAAGAGGAGGTAGGACCACCCTGGGTCTGCGTACCGTCTACGGCAAGTACGCAGATGGAGGAAACGAGACTGATCACGATATTGCAACGATCTCCGCCTCCGATCGGACGTGCGTGGGCTAGCGCGATACGAGATAGCAAATGAAGCCGACTAATCAACCAGTGGAGCCAGCCGCACAAAAGAAAGTAAAGTAAGACCGGTTTCGTGCTGTTTGCACTCATCAGACAGGGACGGTATGATCAGGATCCGCATGCGCAAACTCTGGCAATGAATGAAGTTCCCCGGTTTTATAAACGTTATAGTGAGCGAGACAAAAACGAAGCTCGATGATACCTTATTGAGAAAAAGATCACCATTTAGCTTACAGTTTTCGAGAATCATTTACCAGACAAGTGGCTGCCAAGCCAGCACAATAACTCTCGGAGCGGCTAAGGGATGAATTTAATATCTGGCCAATCTAGTAAGCGCTTATTAATTCCAGATTTTGGAGGCAGAAACTATTTTGCAAACACTATAGACACAATAAAAGTGTAAACATACTCTACCTAAAAGAATATAGATCACACAATTTCCGCTCATAGGGCATTTGGATCATGTGGTCATCGGCTGAAGCAGCAACCGGAATTTCATCCCACATATTCACGCAAAGCACGCAAAGATATTCTATGTCACAAACCGATAGAGTTAGTAAAAAGTGTTCAATGCATTCTGACAGAAAGATGTATTTTGTGGACGAGTTAGGGCACATGATAATTTACCTTGAACTATGTAATGCTTATCAGTCAGCGCTCGCCAGTTAAAATGGAACTGATGAGGAACCCTTTGATTAGGGTTATGTATGTGTCAGTACCGAACGCGGAACACAATTATCTCAACTTCTTTTCTAATAAATACCCTAGCTTTTAGTGTGAAGATATAATTCCAACAGGTATGGTATGGTATGGTATGAAGGCACAAGCCTGATCCAGGCAAAGTGTCGCACAGTCAGAGACTGCACGTGGGCTAACATACTGTCAGGTTGACCAGGCCTAGACAGAGGGGGAAATAGAAATGGTTGTGAGACTCTAGCGTGTTTCAGCATGCAGCTCACTACCGTTGGCCAATCAATTTAGCACGATGTTAGCCGAACAGCACAGAAATGCTGCACTATTGCACATTCGTGCACAACAGAGGGTACATTAAGTCTGGTTGATGAGGTACTTGTTACTACAGCTTCATGCCGCATGCGATCCGCATGTCATCATCTAAGTACGTGTCCGTCTCAGCGTGAGTAACGCGATAATATATAAGCCGATGCAAACTCTGTGATTGAGCGGCACTTTAAATGATCTCGGGTTTCTGGTTTCATAAAAACATGGTTTATTCCGTTACTTACGTCCCGTATTTATAACCCAGTTGTAGTAATCTGGTCTACTACAAATTGGTGAGCCCGACGTGATGCACGAATCCTTCGTGTACTACAATTGGTAAGCCCAATATCCACGCACAATTCGAGATTTTATTTCCGGCACGTCTTTTCCCGATTTACATCGGCGTTATTTCAGGATAATTTTTTTCACATCCTTTGACACGTTTTACATCAAAACGTCATATGCATCACATAACTACACTTGTTGATCAATTCACAAGTCGGGTTAGAACACAATCTACAGGGCAGACAGTTTACTTTGTTTACTGCTTGTAAGCCCCTCGTACATCAATCAACGGATCGTCGGGTAGGTACTCTCCTAGTGAGACTAGGCACCAGGATTTTGTCAGTCATTTTACGACTGACATACGATATATCTTAGGTGTCACAATTCCTATCCTTACAACGTGTGTGATAGACCGGCCACTCTCCCTCGAACTCAGCGAAATCGCTGCAGTGCAAGCTACCGATGCCGGCATCGTACAGCTCAGGGACGCCTATTCTTCCATCACACCTCTCCCCTTGCCCGATGGCTTGGGCGATATCCTTTGCGCCTTATCGCAAAGCGCTTTCCGACTACTTACCCTGTCTGCCTTTAGACGGCGCATTAGTCACACCATACGCAATTTTTTCCATCCTGGCATTCGTGCTTACGTTACGTTTGTTACGAAAAAAGTAGTATGGCCGAAAGCCAGTGGGTACGTGCAGCATGACACTGTCATGGCACCCACGCCATTTGGGATAATAACCGCTGTACATCAAGTATATACCCACAATCCGCCATCTCCACGGTGAGTATAGTCCGGAACGGCACATTTGCCAATTATGTAGCGGGTATTTAACACGTTATTATCGCTTGGTATATCCCGTGCATGCTTTTTGTACCACTTCACAATAACTCGGTCGTGGCCGTAAACCCATGCACCAGAGCGTTTTTTCTTCTCACTTCTCAGGTACACATGCACCTCCCGCAGTGAAAATCGTGGCACGCGCCACCCCCGGATCGCCGACGCGTGTCGCCATTCTATCCGGTAACCTGGAATACACGCATCCTTCGTGTATCCTCTCGGTACGCATGTACCTCCCGCTGTGGAAATCGTGGCACGCGCCACCCCCGGATCGCCGACGCCTGTCGCCATCCTTCCGGTAGCTCCTACCATCAGCACACGCCGCCCAACACGAAACTTATCAGACAAGGTGCTTACCAGCCCGACGATACGCCACTCAGCTTTCTCCAGGCGAGGCCGTTCGCCAACGACCCTGGGGGTGCAGGAACTTCTCAGCACGGACTATGTTTTCGAAGCTTCTGGTTCTTCGTTGTCAAGCCTACGAATGTGCCTACATCTGCTCCTACTGGGTTCATACTAAGACCATGCCAGACGGGCGATTCCCGCTAGCAGCTCGTTCACCCCATGTGATTCGGCTCAGGCAGCACGCTCACTCCATGTGAGACGTGACTTGGCTTAGTACTGATCGGTTTTTCGTGTATCCTACCCTGGTCACCACCGACAATCGACCCACGCAGATCAAGTGCCTTGGCTGACTTCGAAGTTACTGGTTGCTGAGAGACAATGTTCCAGCCTGGAACGACCTGACACCGCTTGGCCAGTTCAATTGTCAATTCCTGATCAGAAGTCTCCTCTGACCAGACTTCTTGGAAGGGGGCTGTGTAACAACATTGTTTTACTGTACATAACAATTGACCTTGATAACACACTTTCCGTTGATTCGTGTTCCGTGATTGCTACCATGTACCTTCGTGTACCTTTTTGGCTACCGCTATAAATCTTCCAGTCAACCTGCCTTTTCTCCAACGTTCTTGGGGATATTATTGTAGTAATTTGGTCTACTACACAGTTGTACTGAGAGTACTTCTTCTTCGAATGACGAAATTTCGGACCGTATTTGAAGAGGACAGTGGCATTTCGTAACTTGAGGTAGCAAGGAGCCCTTAAATGTTCCGTTTAAACGTGACGAAATGTATGTTTCAACAGATAAACTGAGATCTCAATCCAGCATAATTTCGCATATTACATACATAAATATTGAAGAGTAAATGTGAAACATGGGGAATCAAACTGCAAAAATTGAGACAAAAAAAGAATGCCGGTTATGTCGTGTGTTCACGCTGGATTGCAACTCACTTGAGTTCCAGAGAGATCCTCCTCGTTATCAAGTTCAAGCTTAATCGGGTCATACGGTGGAAGACCCATCGGATACACAATCGTCACCGCCCCACTCAACATCATTAGGCACTCACGAACCGTTTCTTTGCTCATGCAAATGTCGCGTTTGACCAGATCGCGAGATACCAACTGTTTGGCTTCATCCACAGTCCGATTGAGAACATCTGCCATTTTATCCGTGGGGGCTGAAAACTTACGAATATTGGTGTGTTCTTACCTTTGCCGTTTCTCCTACCGATTTCATCTTTACACTCAACGAATCCGCCGCTTGGGATGCATTTTTCACCCCACTCGTCTTTGAGTTTCAGCTCAGTGACTTGCTCCTCGGTAAGACCCTGCATATTCGGCGGTAACGTCACACCATGTTTGGCGAGCTCGGACACTTCGGCACAAATTCGATGGATTTTCAATATGCCATTAAAAATATCACAAACGGTGTTGAGCAAATCGGAAATTTCTGTAGATGTGGGTACGTCCAACAAAAAATAAGCTAGGTCACCACGCTTAATGACAAGCCGAACCATCGAGAACGAATTTCCAACGCGAATCAACAGGCAAGGGCTAAATGTGAGAATTAAATGGAGCAGATGTATCATAGTACTTCAGATCAGATTAGATAAGGTGACAATAGTGGCACGCTAAACAATTTTTATTCACACCCAACATGTCACCCGCACATGGAAACATAATGACCCTCACTGCCATTTTCTTTTACTTACATCTATCAGGGCGTGGGCAACCTGACACAATTTCAGCCCGGGCACAGTCTAACTTTGCTGCAATTTGCATGGAGGCTGACTACTGATGTCGTACATACATACCTGACGGAAAATGTCAATTAATGTCAACTAGTAAGATATTGCAACCTTCCTTGAACAGCACCGAGACAAATCCACCAAGATAAACTGTGTTGGATCTGTTTTATCGGGTCAATGCAGAACTTAATTCCTATCACGCTTGGAGGCGTCAGATTAAATGGACAAGGTTCACAAGACGGTATGGTATATGGTATTAAAGCACAAGCCTGATCCAGGCAAAGTGCCGCACAGTCAGAGACTGCATGTGGGCTAAGATACTGCCAGGTTGCTCAGACCTAGACAGATATGAGGGGGAAAATAGAAATAGAAATGGTAGTGAGACTCTAGCGTGTTTCAGCATGCAGCTCACTACCGTTGGCTAATCAATTTAGCACGATGTTAGCCGCACACCACAGAAATGCTGCACGATTGCACAAGACGGTAAAGAAAGCAAAAGGCCAACTGCTGATGGCCTGTTAAATTGTTTATGATTTCATACCGGTTTTATGTAACTGTTTCGCTGATACCATTAGATTTAGAAAAAGTAGATCAAATTACCTGGAACAGCCTTCGGACGTTGTCTGAATTGTTGGCTACCTGCACCGCATCAATTGCTATGTTTAATCTGGAAGACATCAAATTCATCATCATCATCATCATGAAGCAAAAGTCTTGAGCCAGACAACGTGTTAAGTGACATAAAATTAGTCGTATATCATCCTACCACCTCCTGAACGCAAGGAAAAATCTTTGTGCTCTGCATGTATGAAATCACACGCCTGGATCCAGACCAAGTGTCGCACAATCAGAGACTTGATGTGTACAAACTACGGTAGAATAGGCCTTTTCATTAGCCCGGCGCTAGTGTTCGCGAATTCGCTGCCAAATCGGCTCGCCATTGAACGTAATAGGCGTAGAAGAATGGAGCAAGGAGCGATTCGCCCAGAATACGTAGATCGAATATTCAATCCGAGATTATTCATTAGCAGTACATCCACTAGTCAGAAAAGGTGTCGATGGATGGAAGTCAACCTTCAGCCGAAATCGGCTATATTGCCATCAGTGCTGGCTGAAGAAGGCGGATTGAGGAGTGTCGCTTTTTAGAGTACCTCCATTTGATTATGCTCTTTTGCAGTGTAGGTTCGAGGCAAAGTTCTTCAATATGGTATGGTATGGAAGCACAAGTCTGACCCAGGAAAAGTGCCGCACAGTCAGAGACTGCACGTGGGCTAAGATACTGTCAGGTTGCCCATGCATAGACAGAGAGGGTAATAGAAATGGCAGTGAGACTCCAGCGTGTTTCAGCATGCAGCTCACTGCCGTTGGCCAATTAATTTAGCACGGTGTTGGCCGCACAGCACAAAATGCTGTACTCAGTACTAAGCAATCAAATGAGAATCGAAATGCGGACGAAAAATTATCTCAGCCTGCAGTTCAAGAGATTTTTAGGGCCATGTTTAGTAGCCCACTAACATTTGCTCGGTGTGCAAATGCCGATTAAAGATGAAACACGATAGATAGGATAAAGCAGGACGCCGTAATATCGGCTTGCAGGGCAACATAACCACTGACTTCACAGCGTTCAACTGCAATTCATCAACAGCGGCACCAAATACCTTCTGAACTTGAAAACAATAATGAACGTAGAAATTTAAGGTATATACTTAAATAGGGCTTGAGTTTAGACAAAAAGTGGTGGATAAATAAACTCAAACAACTGCAAATATCAAATTTTGCCGCTAAGATGCGCAAACGTATCCAATTTATTCGGTCAACGTGTTCCGAAAACCAAAGAGTGGATTAAAATATCGCTAAATCAGACGGTACTCTTATCTCTAATAAAAATCGCCACATTTTACGCTGGGCCGAACAATTTTAAGAACAAGTTAGCTCGTACCCTGCATAGGACTCATTCCTCATTTGACGCTGCGTGATCTTTGGTCTGATAGTGTAGATACTCCTAATGAGGTGTACACCTTTTCTGCCTGATCACCATTGGATAATGCTCAATTCCATCATAACAAGACAATAAAATTGCAGAACTATCGGAGCATGTTAATGTTGTCTGGCGCCACATATATGTGTGGATTACTTGCTTCAAAAATAAGTGTATGCTTGTCTGCAGGAAAGGTAGGATCACCAGAGACAGCATAACACCGGTAACATGAATCGAATACATAACTACCATAGAACGATGAAAAATCCCAAAAGCTGAGGAATGGCGGAACTTAAATGGCTATGAAATCTATAGAAGAGTAAGCTGAAACAAAACGGGATGAGAAGCCAGCAGAGTTGGCCATCTTCATGCACGTGACGGAGACAGGGAGATTGGATCGTGTAATGAAACCTGTGTTGTTACCTGCAGTAACTGATCCCCAAGACGATAATGCAGAGTAATGCACGTACAAGAGGAAAGAATACGGCATTTCGTTACGCCGAAAGAAAGTTTATTGTCCATTGACCACTTGTGCAGTGTGTTGAGATCGTCCTGGAGAAAATTCACGTTGGTAGCAAATAGAACGCAAAAGTTAAATATCATATGCGTGAAACAATAAATGTGATTGCAGTGCGCAATGTAGTTTGTGAATATAAAGAAGAGACAGTGACCTGAGACTGAGCCATCTGAAACTCAGCTTGGAGTCGCAAATAGAATAAAAACAGTTGTCTACTCAATCACTAACGCTTCGGTCAGTCAGATAAGTCATTGGTCAGTAAAGCGGTTTCCCACTATGGTTAACTTCAGCAGGAGTCTGTGGCCGATCTCGCATGGTAATTAATAAATAATTGCTTTTCACAAGCAATATTCAGCGCCACCTGGCTTAAGCTATATAGTGCCTTCCGCTGTTTTCAACAGTCTTATTTTAGGGGCACTTAATATCACTTTCATTACCACTGTGAGTAACGGGAACTGCAACTATTCGAAATTACTAGGAAGATGTACAACACAGGACAGGATTTCTTTATCTGAGTTTCTCCTGAACAATGATTACAAAGAGATACGGCTCACAAGGCCTTGACCCTCTGTCGTCTATCAAAAAGATTTGGTATTCACTCCAATGCCGACCGATCTTACGCAGGTTCAGAATGAATGTAAATTAAATTATAGTGACTGTGCCACCTTAAGTTTTCGATGGAAGCGTAACAGTGGTCGGGTACCGGATCCGATTCCCAGAAAGAATTTTTGGAAGGTGAACGCGGATAAGTTACGTGATGTTGCCACAATTCTTGATTGATTTTTCGATCAACCCGCTGATGTTGAAGATTGTTGGATGGTGATACGGAAAATTATGTAGAGGTTGCTGTTCCGTTGTCAGCACGTCGACGTAAGGTGATAGGTTACCCTTGGTTTGAAAAGGAGCTTCGGAAACGTTTGCGGAAACGCCAAAGGCTGTGGTCGCTATTCGTAAGCCGGAGAAACGCCACTGACTACGACAAATATAGACAATATAGCAACCTCTGCGAATCACAGGCCGGTTACACTGACTTTTGTGATCGGAAATTTTTTAGAAAACTTGATCAGAGTCAAAAACGAAAAATTTCTTGCAGAGTGTGACCGTTAATTTCCACAACATGGATTTACCAAAGATCTCTCATACTTAAGTAACTTGCTCCTGGCGCGAGAAAGCTGGTGTGCTTTGACTGATTCCTGTTAACCGGTTGATGTTATTTTTATCGACTTTAGTAAAGCCTTCGATCTTGTCCCCCACCGCCGATTGCTCATCGAGCTGAAGAGTCTAGATATTCAAGGGTCTCTTCTTAAGTGGATCGCGGCATTCATTTCAGGAGGGTCAAACCGTGTAGAGATGAATGGCGTTTTGTCTTCAGAGGTGATAACGAGCTCATGTGTATCACACGTATTTGTTCTTGGCTCGATGTTATTCAAGATTTTCGTGAGCGACCTTCCGGACGTGGTCGCCATCGATTCTGTTTTATACGCGGATGATCTAAAACGATGGGACTCTGCCAGTTCCCGTGATGGGCACGAGCGACTGCACCGAGCAGTCAATCACTTAGTCAAATGGAAAAATCGCTGGTCCCTGCCTATAAATGAGGAAAGGTCAGTGTTCATGCGCATAGGCTCCGGTGACAAGGCTGGGGTATACTTTCTGGGAAGTAAGCCTATTAGGGTGGTGACAGTCGAGAAAGACTAAGGGATTCTGGCAATGAATTCATTGAAGTCGAAGTCGGGCACGTGTGGGAGAATCGGCAGTGCTACCAGGATACACTGGGCCATTCGGCGTTCATTTACAGTCATTAACCCGCATGTTTCAGATGTACAAAGGAAGAGGGCTAAGATGGTATATGGTATGTGACACCTCGCCTACGAGGATAGACGGAGGTTGGTGAAAATTTACACCCTAGAACTTCGAATGAAAAGGTTTGAGCTGCTCCTGACACGCTACATCTATTTCGGTTAATTTAGAGACGTTTTTTCGGTTCTTCCTATTAGTAGGCGAATCGAGGACTCGTGTACATGACCATAAGTTGCAGAACCCTAGGAGACCTGAGTTGAGTAATGCGGGCACACAATCCACACTTGGAACTCGCACAAAAACGAGCTACTGTCCATTCAAAACCGCGTTGGATCGGCATTTGTTGAGACGAATGAACCTGATCTCCGGAGTGCTGTATTGGTGGTCCTCTACTCTGAGGGTTTGCCTTGTTAGTAGAAGTCAACCGTGTTTTTTGTTCTGAGGAAGCTCAAATGGGATTGAATCCCATCTTCTATGGACCCAGAAGAAAAGCCGCTTTGTTTTGAAACACATGTACACATCAGCAATTTGCTTGTACACACTTTGAATTTATGAGAAGTAATCTCGTTGTGATAAATGGGTATATTATTCCTCGGATGACATATATAGGTGACCATGTTGTCCTAGTAACCAAGCTATACTTTTGTAATTCGCGGTATTTGCCATAGTGACCAAAATTTTCAGTTCAGTTCAGTTTGCACAGGACAGTATGTGGCTAACAAGCCAATCGAGCGTCCAGAATTTCTTTCGGTGGAAAGCTGCAGAGAAGCACCCACCACTGCCAAGACGTATATTCTTTTTGTCTGTTTGAAATCTTCGCCGATCGCGAAGCCAAGAGATTATCCGGATTGAACTTAGGAAGCACCGCGTTATAGCCGATGCTGGAAAAAGAAAAAGCAGTTTCTCTTCAGCACGATGAGAGGTTAGCTGAAGTAGCATTGTGTAAAATAAAAATTAAAAAACACAGAGAACTCTAGCCCTCACTATATTTACGGGATAACGCTAAAAGATGAAAAACCTAAGCTTGTAAAGCAATTAAGGCGAGTATTCAGGAAACAACTTACCCCAGTTGCGGTCCAACCCCTGCTTGAAACTAGACACGGTACTGCAGGATATAAGTTCTTCTGGAAGAATGTTCCAGAAGTTAACAACCCTAAGGCTGAAAAAGTGTTTCCTGGAGTCTAGCCGACATCGTTTCTTAGCAATTTTAAGGGAGTGGCCCCGGGTGCCCAGCTCGGGACTTAAGGTAAAGAAGTCGTTCATTTGCACGCCACTCAAACCCTTCAAGATCTTAAAGGTTTCTATTAAGTCACCTCTTAAACGACGGTGCCTAAGGGAGAAAAGATCGAGAGACATTAGGCGCACAGCGTACGGTTTCCCTCGCTGACCTTCAATCATGCGGGTTGCGAGGCGCTGTACACTTTCAAGTCGAAGGATGTCCTTTTTGTAGTGAGGACACCACGCCTGAACACAGTATTCAAGATGCGGCCGAACTAATGCCTTGTACAGTGGCAGGAATACATCGGGTCTTCTGTTCGATAGCACTGATTTCAGCCGAAAAAGTACCTCGCGTGCACGCTGAGCCGCAGCGGCACATTGGTCCTCCCATTTGAAGTCAGCCCTAACCAGTACACCCAAATCCTTAACACACTGTGTGGCGTTAACACTGAGGGAATTCCCCGCCACCTGGACCGAAATCTTATCAACCAGTATTGACAAGAGTTGGCTCTTATTTAAGTTTAGTGGGAGATCCCACTGGTATGACCAGTTTATGACCCGCTCAAGGTCGTGCATCAAGGTCTCTTCATCCGTTGATCCGATGAATTTCACATCATACGCGAAAATGAAGCATGGGCACTTCAATTCAGAGGACAAGTCATCGATGAAAATCAGGAATAGAAGAGGGCCAAGTACCGAACCTTGGGGTACACCACTGATCACGTCAGTTTGATTCGGCAGCGTACCTCCTACTCTCACTCGGAATGCCCTACCTGTAAGGAAGGCCTTTATCCAAGCAAGTAGACTACCCCGTATGCCTTTGGCTGCTAGCTTAATCTCTAGAAGGCGGTGATTTACGGAATCGAAAGCCTTACTGAAGTCTAGGTAGAGGGCTTCGACAGGCTTCCCTTCATTCATCCTTTTAGTCGCAGTATTGAGAAAGCTAAGGAGGTTAGTCAGACAGGATCTACCCTTAAGAAATCCATGCTGAGTTACACTCAACAGAGAATGCCGACAAAGATGCTGACAGATTTTATCACGCAGCAGTTTTTCCATTACTTTCGAGACGGTGCTGGTCAGGCTGATCGGTCTATAGTTACCAACAGTTGACCTGCAACCGCCTTTGTGTATTGGCTCGACTATGGCTTCCCTCCACTTACTGGGAACAACTCCTAGTTGCAGGCATGAATTAAAGAGCTGGAAAAACGGTTCGGCAAGCACTGAGGCAAGATTTTTAAGCATAATTGAGTAGATGCCGCCCGGTCCCTCAGATTTGTTGACCCAAACATGGATAAGTGCGTCAAACACCTCAGCCTCATTGAAGGACAACTCATCTAATACATGGACAACAGGTGTCAGGTTAAGCAGACCTGACGGTGCGTTTGAAGAATTATCTCGTCGTTGAACGCTACTGAAAAACCCTGAGAAGGCAGTCGCCTTAGACAGGTCGGTATCGGCAACCTTTCCGTCTTCCAGTTTCAAATCCCCTATGTTTTCCCTTTTGACTGTGCGTAGCTATAAAACCTTTTCGGGTTGGATTTAGCATCCCTAGCTAGAGATAACTCAAAATGCTGTTTGAGCACACGTTGTAATTTAACACAGGCATTTCGAGCGGTTTAGAAAGCAAAATCAGTGTATCAGTATCAGTGTATCAGTATAGTATCAGTATCAATATCAGTATCATAAGTCCATAAACGATCAAGTCTAAACGAGTGCCCAGATTATTTCGGAGGCATGCTTGAAAACACCCGCTACCAGCAGGATTACATACGAATCCTTACGAATCCTTACGATTCCTTGACTGATCGCGCGCGGTTTGAATTTTTTCTCCTACGTGATAATTTTCTAGTTTTTCGTTAAACTATCCACTTTGGAATATTTGCTTCCTTCCTGGAATGTGTTATTCGACTCCGTCAAAGTTGTCTTCTTGTCCTATGTGTCACCGCCGTGTCGGCGCCCGATCTAAGATTGTGCTCTGCTCACTCTGCTGCATGAAATCGCATCTCTCTTGTGTTCCTAATTTAACGCACCTCGATGTAGCTGTAATACAATCCTCCTCGTATTCACCACTGAAGTATATTTGCCCATCGTGTCTCCCTTATTTTGAAGGTCTCCGTCGCCATCCAGACTCATTCGCAAACACCCCGCAAACCACTCCAATGCGCACATCCCCAGCACGTGTGTCTAATGTTTCTCTTACTCTGACTACTAATACGGAGCTCGCATCACGTAGTATACTGGAAAACCGACTCTGTCATGTCGAGTCTCAACTTAACCGCGTATTGTTGGAGCTTGCTCAGCTTCAAAAAGGTCTCAATTTATTCACTCCAATAAATCCTCCTGCGAATTTAGATACAACTGCCCCCTTCCCTTGTAATGCCACCTCTAAACCCATTGCAGAAACTCTCACTGCTACTACACCGACCAAAAAGCAACCATGTCCTCTTCGTATGCCAAAACAAATCAAGTCAACGTTGAAACATTTCTCTGTTATTTGCACCAACGTTGTTGAGTCTGCTGAATCGCAGTTCAATGCTAAACAAGCCCATGATCTACTTCAGTGGAAACGCTTGTGTACTTCCATGAAGATCCAGGTTATCAAACCGTTATGCCTAACGAGACTCACACGTCACCCATCCTCTGCTCACTCTGACCAACCACGTCTGCTGCGCGTCGACTTGGAAAATAACGATCAGATGGAGAGTGTTTTTTGTTGTCTGCACATTATCTGCGACACGAAGCTTCTCCCTCTCGTATCCATCCCGATATACCCTGGATAGAACGCGCAAAAAATCGTCCTCCAAATGTGCAACGACAAGACACTCCTAGAGCCATCATTGTTCATGGAGTACCAGAATGTGACAGCGAAAATGAAACCGAACGTAAAGAACACGATCACGCCCAATGGCGTTTTCTTTATCAGCATATGAATTGCGAACCAGTCACAACAGTGTCCTTATACCGACTCCCTCGTCCAACCACTTACAATGGAAATTCGCCGCGACTGCTGAAAGTTTGTTTCCTGAGCTCTGAGATGCTGCCTACTGTCCTAAATGCCTGGCGTTATGCTCGTAGAACAGCACCACCGAGTGTCCGAATTTTTCCAGACCAACCTCGTCGAACTCCAGTCACCATCACGGCTGACAGCGCAACGCAAAATCCTGTTACACTAAGCGAAACGTGCTCCAACAACCCTACGCTGGCTACTCTCCTATCTGAAAATTCGAGTCCAAAGATAAGTGATCTTACATCGAATAACTCCTCTGATATTATGCAAAAAAACTTGATTTAGCCGGCCCTACTCTGGCCGGCCAAAACGCTATGTCTGGTCTTATTCACCGCAAATACCTAAAATGTGCTTATACAAACACTCAAGGTCTGTTGAGCAAACTCAATGAACTAACGTTCCATGTTTCCACCTGTCCTTATGATATTATTGCACTAACTGAAACTTGGTTGAATGAACGCCATCTTGACAATGAAATTCATATCCCGAACATGAACGTTTTTCGATCCGATAGACCATCGCCTGGTGGTGGCGTAGCCCTTTACGTCAATTCCTCTATTCACTGTACTGAACTTTTTACTTCTGTCATGCAATCCTCTGATACTTTAAGTTGCACTTTACAAATTTCCAGTTTTGAATCAATCATAGTTGTAGTTATTTATCGCCCCCCGAGTAATTCTAACCAAGACGATGAACAATTGCTAAGTTACCTGAATCGTGTACTCCTTCAGACACACACACATGTTCTCATCATGGGGGACTTTAATCTTCCAAATTTGTTCGATCGTCCTTATCCAGATGGTCATTTCGGTGCAAAGTTACTAGATCTGTTCCACACACACCCATTGTTCAACCATTCCACTGAACCCACCCGTTTCCGTTCTAATGATACGCCATCTTTACTGGATCTAATTTTGACAGACGATGAACTGATGATTGAATGTGTCGAACGTCGTGCACCGCTTGGGCGCAGTGATCATGTATTCTTACATTTCCAGCTAGTCTACTGGGCTGACAAGATTGCAGATAGCTCAGTGTTCACACGGAGGTGGACCGACTACAACAGGTTAAACACTCTTATTCTGAATCAGGACTGGCATTTCAGTGCCGACCTATCAGCTGACGATGCATGGTTGAGTTTTTCCTCCCGACTACTACAACTAACTGCTTCATGCACGGTAACTAAAGCTGTTCCACTACGGAAGCACAGGAGAACTCCACTACGTAGCCGCACTCGAAAATTCATTAGCGAGCGGAATAGAGAATGGACCATTTATGTCCACTCCCCTTCCTATCGACAGTGGGAACGCTATCGAATGTATCGAAACCAATCCACGGCTCTCATCCGCGAAGATCGTTTGAAACACCAGTACAAACTTTCTTGTGCCTTTGCTGATAACCCAAAACGGCTCTTTAGCTTTGTCAATCGTTTACGTCATGTCAAACCTGGCATTACAACTTTAGAAACACCGTTGGGCCCTACCCAGACAGCCAGTGAAGCAGCAGAAGCACTACGGCTTTACTATGCCTCGATTTTTGAGCCCTCCAGTACATCGGTTTCCGTACCTCTCCACCCAACCCCATCACTTTTCGAACTTTCAGACATCACTTTTACACCTGCCGCTATTTTCGGCAAGCTCATATCCCTGCGCCCTTCTAGTTCTGCTGGTCCTGATACGCTTCACCCTAGAGTTCTGCGCGAATGTGCTGCTTCTTTATGCTACCCTTTGACGGACCTTTTTCAGCATCTTTTTTCTCTTGGTTGTGTTCCCGTCCAGTGGAGGTGTGGATCCATTTCTCCTATCTACAAGGGTGGTTCACGCTCCGATGTCAGCAACTATCGCCCCATCACCCTATTGTCCGTGGTATCCAAAATAATGGAATCTATTATTGTGGACGCATTACGGCATCACGTTGATACATTTCAACTCTTATCCGATAATCAACATGGCTTCCGCCGTCGTAGATCGTGCCTTACAAATCTTATGCTTGCTCGCGATCAGTGGACGACCGCAGTCGATAATGGTCGGGAAGTCCATGTGATTTATTTGGATTTCTCCAAGGCCTTTGACAGGGTCGACCACCGGATACTTCTGCAGAAGCTTGTTTCGCTGGGAATTTCCGGCAAGCTCTTGTCGTGGTTAAAAAGTTACCTCCATGAACGATCGGCACGTGTGCGTGTTAACGGCTCTCTCTCAACCCCGTTTGCTACCCCTAGTGGCGTTCCGCAGGGTTCTGTTTTAGGACCAAATCTTTTCCTCATCTTTGTGGACGATTTGACACATTCCCTTCATTCCCCTGTCTTGCTGTATGCAAATGATGTCAAAATATGGCGAACGATTTACAGCCGTACTGACATGGATCTACTGCAAGCGGACCTCAACACACTCCACTTATGGCCAGTCACGAATAATCTCCCCTTTAACGTATCGAAATGCCGTGTCCTTTCTACTCGCGCTGGCAGTACTACACACTATCATCTTGGTAGTCAGTCGCTCCAAGTTAGCAACGCTGAACGTGACTTGGGAATCATTGTTGAGTCTAGGTTATCCGTCTCAGCCACCTGTAGAAAAATGGCCTACACTGCCAAAAGTATGTTAGGTCTCCTGCGCAGAGCATTCAATCACTTTGAGCCACGATGTTTTCCTATTCCTTTGAAAGCGTTTCTTCGGCCACATTTGGAATATGCTATCCAGGCCTGGAGCCCATGGTTGATCAAAGACCAAAAGTTGTTGGAGGCACCTCAACGGCGTGCGACAAAACTTGTCAGAGGAGTGTTCTTCGTTCCATATCCCCAACGATTGGAAATATTGAAAATGATTTCTGTGCAGTATCGCCGGAACCGTGGTGATCTTATCTATCTCTATCAGATCATGTCCTCGCCAACACACCCGTGCTTTTCCATATTCTCCCGCAATACCGAGACAATGCATTTGCGTGGTTACTCCCACAGACTTTGCTCGAGACAGTCCCGTATCAACTGCCGAAAGTACGTTTTCTCTGTGCGTTTTTGTGCTCTTTGGAACAAATTACCAGAGGATGTGGTATCGGCTCCTTCCTTAACCGTGTTTAAACAAAAAATCGACTCCTTCCTTCAAGAACTCCATTACAAAATCCCTTGATGCCTAGCACGTACTCCATTTAACTTTCTGTTTCACTTGTTTACAGGTCCAACGCAACCACAATGCCTCCGTTTCCCCTGCTACCGCCTCGCAAATTCGGGAAGACGCAATTTCCAAGCGAGTGTGGCCCGCTATATGGCCTTCCCGCCCCCATACTAGATGATACTCCCTGTTTTATTTTCACCGCACTGTGTATAACACCCCGTGGTTTTTTAAGCTATGCTTTTACGCCACAAAAACTATTGCTCTATTATCCTCTTATGACACTCGCTTCATATTTTCACTTTTGCTTGCTTTATTAAACACCATACCATCCTGCGGTTATTTTAAGCTTGTACGCTTTTTTACTGCAATAAACCATTGTTCCATTGTTCCAAACCGCCAAAAGAAAGCTCATCGCGTGATTGGCTTTTAGCCACACACAGCCTTGTGCAATTTGAACTTGAACGTGAAAGAGCGGATTATCTGAAATTTTTATAGGATGGAATTTTTACCTGTTGAACGCGTCCAAGTTGAGGGTCTCGTCCTCCTTAAAATGATAAAACAGTATCATGAAGAGGCGATATCTACACAAGAAAACGTCAATGGTATATTACTAGGACTCTGTAAGAATGGAATCCTTGAAGTGACCAATTGTTTCTTGCTACCGAAAACACAAGATGATGACCCTGCTTCTACGGAGGCTTTATACACTTTCGAAATTAATATGATAAAAAAACTTATGAAGGTTTCCTAAATTTTTCTTATAATATTCCTAGTTAAACGTGGACTCGTTAAACGTCGGGTTTTACCAGAGTGGTCCTGGTGGGATATCGATAAATCGCGCTAATCTTGACAATATTTATCAACACCAAAGTTACCTTCCAGAATCCATACTGCTAACATATGATCCTGTCCGAACTTCTCGGGGACAAATAGATTTGAAAGCTTACCGTCTTTCCGCTGATATACTTGCTGCACGGTTTGACGCCGAACGCCGTTTGCGCATCTCCTCTACTCCCAAAGTATGTCTTATTATAGCTTACACAAGTTTACTGTATAGATTATGATTTCTGTATAGTTCGAATTTTTTTATAAATCGTAATTAGCCATACAGTGTTATTCAGATCCCATCGGTATCCGTTTGAACGCACTCTTTGTTGTCAAAACCTGCTCACTTTCGCGATTTCGTGCACATGCGAAAGTGGTCTTCACCACCCGGTGATTATTATCTAGATGTCCAAAAATTTTACTATAAAAAAGATAACTGAGTTACAATAGGGACTAAGAAATGACAAAAGCAGCACAAACTACATTTGTAGAGATGGAAATATTATGAAGGTTATTTTGGTGTTTGATGCATGAAACCACAACACTGAAGCCACCTATAATGCTGAAACGTCATAGACAGCGCGTGCAATCAAGTTTTTTCAAACTGCCAAGTCTAGAAAAACATTAGAGCATGAAACGGAAAAATTTAACTGCACGGACTTGCAAGCATGCACTATTAATTTCCTGCTCAGATATGTATCTGTGTATGAAAGCACAATCCTGATCCAGGCAAAGTGACGCGTAGTCAGACTGCACGTGGTCTGAGATACTGTCAGGTTACCCAGACCTAGCCAGATATGAGAAAGAAAAAGAACAGTGTGTTCGAGCATGCTGCTCATTATCGGTAACACTGTTAACCGCACAGCACAGAAGTACTGCGAGATTGCACATCCGTGTTCAGATAACATTACTATATTGGTTCGCCACTGATACTGATACATTAAATTGTCTACCACTAGTAATGTGTTTAAACTCTGTATCACTATACTGTCACTATGCTTGTCTTGGTTTGGCCCATGCGGGAGTCTCCGTCCATGTACAGTTTATTCGAGGGTTTGGAAAACCAAACGATAGCCAGTTAACGACATGGCGCGCTGGAATAAAAAGCTCAACTCAGCGCTACGCCCAGTAGAAAATATTTTTTTGGTTTGGATGGCGCCCATGAGCCAATAATTGGTTGGAAATCTTGGATGATATTGCTGTAAACCGAACGTCAATGGTGCCAATGTAGCAGTCGCCGTATGTCCTACATCGTTGTGTCGCATCTTATGAAAAATGTAAATTCACGTGCAGTAGAACTAAAAAACAAACTGCTTGTCATACATATTCGAATATCTAGCTTGCACGCTTCATTTTGCTCACTTGTTTAGCTGCTTTTCCTGCTTCCTTTTGCTTCAAACTTTGTCTTTTTCAGGGATGTACTTCATCGTAAAGTATAGCTTGTGATTGTCGCAAATTACGTAGTGAATTGTTAAGTAATAAAGTTGCCGGCAACTGTCAATCCACACCCTGCAATAATCTGCTAAAGCTAACCCCTGATGATGGTTGCTGCGGGCAAGCTACTGCAGTCTCATTTTTCTCTTATTGTAATTTTTCAGGTTTATTTTACCTGACCTTATTCCAGTCCGAATTCAGCAAATTTGACTGAACGGCGATTTTTGCTGAACATAAGTTTTTGGTATTCTGTGTCCCACCTATCTACCTGCCTGTTTCAGCCAACTATAAAAATTGGTTTGTTTTTTAGAAAATTGTTGATATAACTATGAATCACTTTAAATCGAAGTCGTTAATTCCAGTTAGATTTCTAAACCCTTTCATCTTTTTCATCTTGATTCGAAGAGCGGAACGTTGTTATATTTCATTGCTATCAATAGTTGTGAAATCACACCAGCATCGGTATAAAGTTCCTATTCCCAATGTATTGATAATGGCAGCATCCATGTTATGCAGTACAATATGGATGTCTGCTAGCGAGTGTTAAGACCACGGACTGAGAGAAATGCTGATGCTTGCTCGTTTGTGGTGGTTGGGACGTGTTTCTGTGTTTTCCTGCTTCAATTTGCTTGGCTCTTTTTCTGGCTCCAGATTTGTGCAGTACACCACAAACGACACTTTTTGCTTATTCCAAGCCACATTGTTCAATCCATGTTATCGACATTCTTTGATATTCTATCTTTGTTCGCTTAAATCTTATACGTTTATTCTCATCTCTGGTTTACAGGGGCCGGAAGTTTCATGGGAATGTGTGAGTTTGCTAATTTTGTTGCGAATAGAGACGACATTTTTTTACATTTGCAGTATATACTAATATCTCATGGTCTGTGTTACTATGACATCTACAACTATGGTAACTAATTTCGAATCACTTAATCAGATATGCTCATCGTGATTCCAATGCAATGATACTATGAAAATCTATAAATTTTAATATCGAGGAACAGTCATTTGCCCCATTGGTATCTTATAATGTACAACAAATTAGCCAATGGGAATTACTCAAATTTTGACGAACATAGCGAAAGCAAAAAAGAAACTTCGTCGGGAATAAAAGTGATCAACCACTTAGCTTTCTCTATATATTCAATGCATATGTTCAATTCCAACCATTTTGGCTTTAATTCTAGTGTTTTTATTATTAAACTTTGTTATTGTATTTAGTGGCACTAATTTTTGTCTATTGTTTGCTAAAGCCGTACAGATGAGGCTACAAGTTTTAGCTGATTGAGTTTACTCCGAGTCTCAATCAACAGTTGACATGATCTTCTTCCTGAGACAACTTCAAGAAAAGTGCGGTGAACAGCGTATGCGGTTATACGCTGTTTTTATTGATTTATCGAAGGTATTCGACTAAGTCATCAGGGAGGGTTTTTTAAATGCTTGTTTTTATGGGCTGGCCCACAAGATTGCTCAAACTCGTCATTTCGTTCCATTCTGACATGAAGGGCTCAGTACATTTTAAAGGTTTCAGTTCAGAAGCTTTTGAAATTCGCCGAGGCGTCAAACAAGGGTGTGTTCTTGCTCCCGCGCTTTTCGATACTTTCTTTGCTCCGGTGCTGAAACGCTTTTAAGACTCAAACGGAAGGTATTTACTTACGTACACATCCTCTCAACCTGAACCGGTTGAGAGCACAAACCGAGGTACGGGATGTGCTAATCCATGATCTGCTGTTTGCCGACGATGCAGCTATTATTACTCTCTCCCAAGAACACCTCCAGTCGCTTATGGACTATTTTTCTTTGCATGCAAAGACTTTGGCCTAACATTCAACATGAGCAAGACCAAATTCCTTGGCCAAGTGATTGCATCGCCTCCCTACATTACGGTTGAGAACTGTCGGCTTAAACCAGTACATCATTTCACATATCTTGGTTCAACCATTGCGGATAACCTTTCGCTAAACATGGTGATTGATAAGTGGTTTGGCAGAGCAGCTGTCATTTTCTCCCGATTGAACTCTCGTGTCCGTAGCAACCTCAAGTTGACTGTAATGGTATATGGTACGGTATTAAAGCACAAGCCTGATCCAAACAAAGTGCCGCACAGTCAGAGACTGCACGTGACTGTAAAGACAAAGATGGGGTATACATCGCGTGCGTACTAAAGGCTTTACTGTACGGCAGTGAAACCTGGACCACCCACGCAAGACACAAGCGGAAGCTGAATGCTTTCCATCTACGAAGCATCCGTCGTATTTTGGACATATCGTGGATGTACAAGATGATGCTGAAGTGCTTTCAAAAGCTGTTCTGCACTGTATGTTCACCCTACTAACACAGCGCCGCCTATACATATATATATGAGGAAGAAAAAAGAACAGGAACAGATATATATCTAGGAATGTCATTATTGACAGTGTTAATTCAGCGTATTCCCGCGTGCAGTTCAAAACTTCATCTTTCACCATTTTACCTACTTTTTACATTCGCTTTGGTTCTGATCGACTGTTTAGATTATCTTACATTGAAAGTAATCTCATTAAACTAGTCGCTGCTGATAAAGACCCTAGTGTCGTGATGACGGGTCATCGATAATCATCACACACTTTGCACGGATGTGCAATCGTGCAGCATTTCTGTGCTGTACGGCTAACATCGTGCTAAATTGATTGGCCAACGGTAGTGAGCTGCATGCTGAACCACGCTGGAGTCTCACTACCATTTCTATCCCCCCCCTCATATCTGTCTAGGCCTGGGCAACCTGACAGTATCTTAGCCCACGTACAGTCTCTGACTGTGCGGCACTTTGCCTGGATCAGGCTTGTGCTTTCATACATACATACAGTACCAGTGGCAATTCATTATCCCACCCTGTTATATCCGCATTACAAAAGTAGTGCCCAATTGTGAATCCATGTTCGTAAATTGTATTTACCCCATGGTTTTAAGTCATTGATTTATAGTTTGCCATGTAAGTGTTTTATCCCGAATCACTCATATTTTACCCGCATCCCATAGTGTTTGTTGTCCTCTGCAGGAAGCGTCTTCATCTCTTGGCCGTAATAACTTCACTCGACTGCTTGAAGAAATTCCGGTTGTCATTCACAATTCCCCGCTAATTAACATTTTACTGTGTGACATTGCTGGTGACGAGGAAACTTCGCGGTCGCACATTTCGCATAGTTCGTCCATATCAGATCTCGCTCCACCGCTCCCATCGGATCACCCAGGCCTGTATTCTGCTCTCAATTTGAACATGTCAGCCAGTTTGGAACAACACCTACGCTCTCTATTGGTCGGTCTGGACTCGGTTCATGACTTCCAATACCTGTATCAACGAAGTTTAAGCAAAACGCAAAACATTGGCTCCGCCAAAGTAAGCTTTTCGTATTAGGAGAAATTTCATGTAATATATAGCCATGTGGCTTTAGTTGAACACTGGCTACGTGACAATTACATTGATCCTATTTTAAAGTTTAGCCACGTTTGAAACTAGTTTATTGTTTTGTTGTTTGATATGTTAGATGATTTTTGTGTGCAATACGTTGTCAGCTTCAATTTGGCAATTATTTTCGCGCAGTAAAGATTCTCCTTTCTTGTCCGCTAACTTTCAACGGCAAGTACTTAGTACTATATGAGGTTATTCGAAAAATAGTCAATATTAAAACCAAACTTTCGTTAAAGAAGTTGCGAATCCCTTAGGGGCTGTTCAGGCATTCCTCCAAAAGTCACACAAGACTTCGGTTCATTTTTCTGTTTTCCTTCCCTCTTTTTACTTCTCATGCATAAAATTCGCCTGAAAATGACCGGTCAAGTTCACGTAAGTTTGCTTGACGTCTCGTCCAGCTGTCACGGGAAACAGATTGTGCGCTGGATTTCCGCCTACCTTGTCATTCTCGTACCGCTCTCCAGAAATAGTTCTCCACCTTTACAACCGCCCATCAACTTATTTTTCTATTTGATGTTATAATGGAGGCATGTAACGCAGACCTACCAGCAATGCAAAGTTCTCTTACGGGGTATCATCAGCATTAAACAGCAGTGAACTGGTAACAAGTACCGCCTGCTTAGCTTCCATACAACCATGCACGATAAAATCTTCAATAGATGTGGATGGACGGGACCTAAAATGATAATAAGCCTGTAAACGATTAAGCTCAAATGCTGGGACGAAGCGCCTACTCCTCGAATCAACTACGCATTCAATCAAGTTTTGCCTATCGTTATAAAATGTTTGCAACCTGGTGCTCACAGTTAATTCTGAATAATTTGTGCCATATTTTAACTCGTTTTATGCATCTTCTGAATATTAAACTTGCGCTGAAACACCGCGTTTTTGTTCTATTGCTTACGACGGTGTCATTCCGTGAATTACTAGGTACATTTCTTTCCCACAGTGCAATTACTCTTAATTGTTTTTTCTCCTACTGAAATTTTACGTACGTAAACGATATCAATGAGCTCGCTGAATCCTTTTTGTTTGCCTTTAATTTTCTCAGTCCACTCAGGAGTCTCGAACCCGAGAATTGGCCCCCATACGATTGGACACATCGTTAATTTCTGCCCAATTAGATTTCTGCTGCAGTAACCTATCTCAGATGGCCGGGCAAACTATGGGTAAATTAATGATGACCCAGGCACTACAACGGTCTCAGCAGACGGAGTCTAAATTGTCTAAAGGTTGAATATCTGTGCTGTAATTTGAAATACACAAATTGTTCATCGGCCTCATGTCTTATTCTTATTTTGTCTGATGGTTTTTCCAACAGAGTTAATTGCGAACCTCTTTTATTTTGAGTCCATTGGTTTCCGAGTACTTTAGTGAAGGACTATATGTTACCAGCATTATGTATTCAATGCATGGCTAGTCACTGTCGCTGAATTAAATTTTTATCGCTATTTTTTATGCTTCCATGTTTTCCGTTCATGTGCATTTCTCTTTAAAACTATTGCTTTGAAACTTCTCAGCCTGCGAATATACTTGATAGGCCGGAAACTTAAAATATTAAGCAGACCCTCATTTCAAGAAACGTATCAGGAGCCTATTTGAAACCGGATATTCCACCCATTGAAGCCGCCTGGAATATATAGTTGGCAGTAATTCCTGAATCACAAGTTGTTCTCTTGACGTGTATTCGATACACTGAACTCCCGGTTGCTGGTCGATACATTAAGGTTCTTTAGCTGATCAACTGTACATTATCGCTTTGCTCGGCCTAATTTTCATGTTAGTGACTTTAATTGCATCGTGTGATGCACACTTGTTCACAGTTGCCGTTGGTTGTCAATCAAAGGGTCCTCGATAGGAACTATGACTAACGAGTCGATGGTCCTGTTCAATTGTGTGAATTTTCACGTGCAACTAGAACATGGAACGCACTTCCAGCTGACGTGATTGGAGCTCAACTCGACAACGTTTGAGGATAGTCTGGACAAGTTTATATGCTGTCAAAGGCGCATCCACCTTTCTGGATACTCGAGACAATGATAATCCATGCCAGAACACCAAAAAGCTCGAGGAATGTTTTACTCCGTCTGTTCTAAAAAGCGTAGCTAGCACCGTTCCAAATTGATTTGTCGCTGCTACTGAGCTGCATGCAGAAATACGCTGGAGTGTCACTACCCTTTGTATTTGTCATATCTTTCTAGGCCTAGGCAACCTGTCAGTATCTTGGCCGATGCGCGTTTATGATATGGCCTTCGATCGGCTTGTTTTGCAATTTTTTAATCGGTGCTATTTCAAACTATTTTTATACATCTTTGTATACCAATTTTTGCTTGACTGATACATGTATCCGATTGCTTTCGTGACCAAAATTGCCTTGACCTCTCAGAATGATATGCCTTGAGAAGGCGAAATCCTGGAGACCCTTGTATGCGTGTTGATTGGGAGCACTTCAGTTGCGGTTGTCTCTCTTACCCATAAGCTAGTCAGCAGTAGTACATCACAGTTACAAGAAAGACGTATGATTATCATCCTGGATATAATCCAGTTGGTCTAAGGTTTAACCAATGGTGAGTAGTATTTAAGTTAACTCTGTACCACAAATCTAGCTTCATCGTTTTTATTTTACTCTTAAAAATTCCGTAGTTTTATTTGCTTGCGTAAATGTATATTGCTTACCTTGTTTCTCTTTAAGCATTACGTTTGAATGCGTTTTTGCTTTATAAAATCGGACTTGCAAGTGTCGTATGCTGTCGATATTACGATTATATGCAGAATTCAGCTTCTTGTCTGTAAGATGTCACTTAGTGCTTCCGCATCACGTACATTTCCGGCAATCGTGCATATAAACGCCCTTTTGAAACCCCAGACCGTCACAGATCTCACTCATTTCAACTGGCTGTTTCGTCCCTTCGTTCAAAATCTTTTACAGGAAAGGTATTTGCCCAATCATCCAGACGACCCCGAATATCGCTGTCAGACATGTTTCGATAGCGTCCCAGCATGGATTGGGTATGAAACTCGATTCAAGTGGTTTACTCTTGACAACAACGTTTAGAAAAAGTAAATCCTTGCAATGATGCCTTTCATTGTTGAATATTAGTCGAAAGTAAGGAGCATGGAATAAGGTCTTCTACACTCTCATCGAAAATTAATTTGTAGACAAGCCTTCAGTTACTTTGGGATACAAAAACGCTTTGCAATCACAATGAAGATATATTTTACAACAAATCGGTCAAGTTGTTTTTTTCAAGAATATGTACTGAATGAAGCTTGCTTTTTATAAAATTATTGTTAATTTCGAGATCAAGGAAAATACCTTGGGTGTTACAGTTAATCTTAGATCTTGCCAGACCTTTCATCCACGTAAATGTTATAACCGAATTTTTATAGTCGTTGGTAGTTATTGATAATACTTGTGCCTAGCAAATGCCTCATTTGCGTTAGTTGAGCTACACTGTCAGTGTGCTCAAACCCTTACATATTTAAGAAATAAATAGTGAGTGGTGTGGTACTCCGGCACGTTGCTAGTTGGCGGTTGTGGTGCACTACCGAAGTGTCGCACTAGTCCACATCACTGGCTGACCATCACTTTATATGTAACCCTTTTTAATCACACTGTTGCATTGCGCATTTTCATTGCGTTTATCAACACTGTTGATCTTCTGGGACAGCTACCCATAATCAAAATTTTACGGTTTCATTGGGGTTCCGATGAAATATTCGCATGAAAATATTTAAACGCCTCCGATTTTGGCACTACCTCAAACCCTCTTACGGCTATCTTAAACGCGGATCGTTAGAATTTGCAAGTTTTATTTTACCAAATAACCGCGTTGTATACCATTTTCGTACGGGTGGTTTGCCGCCGGCCAATCAAAAATGTTCCAAATCAGAGGCGTCCGGGTCGTAGATTGGTTTGTACCGTTCAAACAATTGTTCCAGATTTCTCATATACAAAGCTTTGAGTGATGCCACTTGATCTCGGCTGGGACGCTGTACCTTTGGGACGCGGATGGGTGGACCCACTGTGAAAATAAGTGTCATGAAAATGGGACTGCTCAAGTGTAATTTGGGTCTTAAAGCCGAACGGAAACGATTGTTAGGGTGCAATAATTAAATGCCGCTGTTGGATAAGGTTAATAGGACCAACCTGCTCCATCAAATCTTATGTAGTTTTAAGCAAAGTGATTCTTGGTCAAGCATTTAAAGCGCTTATGGATGTCCAAAGTAATGTGTTGCTCACGTCCCCCGCACTTGCACACCACTACCGGTTTCTGGCTGTTTACCGTCATCAGGTGGAGACAGTAAGATTAGGTTCAGTGAGCCTTGAAACAGTGGAAAAGTAGTAATCAAAGTTATACTTGTATGCCACTGTTTCATAGGGTTCGTACAACGAACCACGATGTTCAAACACAGAATCACATGATGATTCTTGGTCAAGCACTCAAGGCGCTTATGTAGTTTTGTTTGAACCTCCTACTTGAAAAAATCTACGACAAAAATATACCGGAAACGTTTTAATCGCTTTTTTCGATTTGGACTTTTGGTGCTTCCTTTATGCATATGGGTATCACCACCATCCTTAAACGTTACGCATGTGTACCCACTGGTGCTGGTCATCAACGGAACATTAATGATAGATAGATAAGATGGAACATTTGTCCAGTTCTGTTCACTGCCAGCGGCAGTAATGAAAGCAATAGGTTAACTGCAAATTGGGCATTTGTGCTCGTATACTCCTCCGTATGAACTTAATAATAAACTCGGACACTAAAACCGTTCGAGATTTTTGCCAATATTGTCAGAATTTGACAGGCGATTAGTGAAGTTGAATTCAGAGTTCGACCCAGTTTACCAGTAGATAGATGTCCGAATATCTCTAAACCTGATCATATGATCAGTTTTAACATTGGATTCACTATTACGTGCAGATGACCCGGCATGGGAATAAGGTGAAGCGCGTACATTTCAACACTTTTCTGTCCCGCAACCTATTTCCTACTGTTTCGAATCCACATATAACGACTGTGATTTGATTTCGTGTGATTCCAGGCAGCAGGTTAAGCAGCGTTTTGACTTTGATTCTACAGTCGGATAAGTTTAATACTGCCGAAAATGAAGTTCAATTACAAAAAACTGCACACGCGATATGGTGGAACGCATAAACTGGAACAGCCTACCCGCATCCACATACTCTCCCATCACCTCACGATCATGATGGCAACTTTGCAATTGGTTTTATTAAATTCGTTAATCCTGAACGTATGATCTCTCATATAAAATGCTGAAAAGTCGTTTTTCTCCTATATTCGACTAACTGCTAAAGTCTCCGTCGCGCGCTGCTTTAGTAGCGCTAATGAATTTTAAAATTGCATCTTCCGTTTTCAATTATTGTTACAAAGCACTTGAGAGTTTCGGACTTGTGATCGGGAACTTGAGCTCCAGCAAATTGATCAGTTTTTAAAGTCCAATTTCATAATTAGTGATCAAACTAACACAAACTATAATGCTGCTGCATAGATCCTATTAACCCCTCGCACACCACTGTTACAAACATCCACTCAATTCCACGAGGTACTCACCCACGGTGTTGATCGATTTTCTGTAAGGAATTATCGTTCTTGCATAGAAGAGCGGCGGGGAAAATGTGGCGAAATTGGTGAAACTGTCTTGCCACTTTCGTAGATTGCTTCCAGGTGGGTTGCTCACTTGCTTGTACAAATTTGGTTCACCAAACGAAATGCAAGGCACCAGTGTGCTCCTGGGAATTGCAGCACGTGAAAAAAATATATTCTTAACTCGGGCTTAAGCAAACTTTTTAAAAGTCAATCTTTTCAATGAAATTATAAATTATTTAATTCATAACGATTAACCCGTGTGATTTTCAGGTACCGGATAACTTAATACTGGTAATCAATAATCTGGTTGGGATGTGCTTTATTGTTGACGATGTGGAGTGCGCTAAATCTTTAATCATGTTTGTAACCGACTTATCGTTATTCACAAGCAGTGAATGATGTAATTGAGAGCTGGTCTGTATTGTTTTCATGAGCTATATCCAAGAAAAATGTTTTGTTCCTTTTATCACCCTCTCATTGGTTAAAAATAACATACGTATGGTTTACGAATCTAATCTAAATAATAAAACGTCTGAACAATGTTATTTTTCGCTGTATAGGGCAGTCAAAAATCGGTTGTGTTTCATCGTGTTATTTTCGATGGAGTATTAAAATTGTTAGTGTAATAATGTGAAAATTCGACGACCCAGAAGGGTATCATAAAATCAAAAGATGACAAAGTCCGCGTTTTATTGTTTGCAGTGTCGCAAAACTAGATGCTGATCCAGAAGCTTACGTTGAAAATTATGACTCCGAATATGTTGAACGTTTGTCAAAGTTATGTTTCACGAAACGCCTCACTTTTATTGATAGTCTTTTTCAGTAATAAATAGCATATAACGATTCTGAGAAATAACTTCGTGTTCTTCATTGTTTTTTCTAGTTGAGTATTGTTTTAGGTCTAGCTTGCGTTTTGTTCAGTTCGCGGAGATAAACTTTGGATGTTGTTACTGATGAGTAGTTATATAAACATCCGCTTTCATCCCCAAACATATCCAAAGACTTGATTGCGTGGGATATGGCGGCATGTGCACACTATGGACAAACCCACCCTATAGTTACACTGCTGCTGTATAAAGCACAGCAGTACTACTTTCTTTGCATGACGATAATAAATATTTCACAATTTCAATGACCTTTTCTATACTTGTTAGGTCATTCCTCACGTTGGCTTCACTCTTGTCAACTTCTTTAAATCTTGATTCACGGGTGTTTAGCGATCAGTTACGCGATCTACAGTATGATCAACTATCCATCGCTTATTCAATATACAATTCGAATTGACTTGCTTATATTATGTTCGTATCTCGACCTAATAATTTGACTGTAAATTCAGAATTAAACCTGATGTGTAGAACAAGTAAGTGAGGGTCTTCAACAAGAATACTGCAAAACTAATCCTTAAATTAATGTAAAACCAGTATCACAAGATCGTGTCCCTTTGCTCTTTGTAATATATATCTGCGAAATAGACTAGGAGCAGGTAGTGTATGGTAGTATTGAAATGATTAGACAGCATATCGTGCTTCTTGTTCAATTCTGATTAATTCCTTAGTGTTCAATCACAACGTCATCGTTAGTTCTTGTTCAAATAAATCAAACTTTTGCAAGAGATTTTTAAAACTAGCAGCTTGTCTGTTTTTTGCGTGAATAATTTTATCGGAGCTCATTTCCCGTTTCTGGAGCAAAGATCAAATTGTGTACTTTAATCGTGGATGCACTGACACGAACGCCTACACGTATCAGTTGTGTCATCCCTGACTGCATCACAATCAATTATGCAACGTTGAATAACTTTCAATGGGTAAACAGCAGAAGACAGTCTGCGTTCACTCACCCTGTCATGAGTGCTAGTTTGAAAAATCCATATCGCCTGTTAGTGTGGAACACATACTTCCCTGGCCGGGCATCCAAGGCTTCCGGTGCACCCCCAAGAACAACCACCACAAAGTTACCCGTGTGTCCACATTGATTTGGATCCAACAGATAGGAAATCCCTTTGAACGTTGCTGCAACCACATCTGCGAGAAAGATCATGATTGGTGCGTTCGGTCATTTTTATTATGTGCTAAACAATACTCAGCTGTGCAAAGAAATTTGAGTGCAATCGGTTTGAGTAGTTTTTGGGTAACGTTTCACTTCTGGCACAGAAGCTTCGTCAGACCAAGGGTGATAGTCAGGACAGGTAACATGATTAAGTAGTAGTCAACCCACCACTACTTATTTGACCTTACCGCTAAACAGCCTATGGTATGCCTACAGTGTGTCACGTTTCGTGGAAATGACCAGGATCAGAGGTCAATTTTCCTCACCGTGTATCCACGTCAATCTGATAAAAGTAAACACAGTCAAGGTCAGTTGACACAGCGGCCCGCATACGTAAAAGTACATAACTAACGGGGCTAAGGTTAAGATATTTTTGAAGAAAAACAAAAATCCAATTAACTAGTACGTATAAGGTGAATAAAACTATTTACTGTGCCGAGCTCAAGATTGTGAATATTTCTACCCGATCCACCTTATTGACCGCCAGTAGACCTGCCTTGGCAATTTCGACCGCCTCCGCATGTAGCCATTCGCTATACGGTTTAATACCGCATTTCAATATTTCCACTATCACCCTTGGTCTGACGGAGCTTCTGCGTCAGAAGTGAAACGTTACCCAAAAACTAGTCTAACCGATTGCACTCAAATTTCTTTGCATTATGAATACACGATCGGTCCCAAACATATTCCTATCGATTGTGAATACTCAGCTGTTTTTGTTGAAACTGTTTTTTCGCGAGGTTAGAAATTTTATGGAAACAAATCTCTCTTTTAATAGCATAAACAAACACGGGTGGTGTTTCATTATATGGAATGGAAAACAAAAATATTAATCAATTTTTTTAACGAAAAATGAAATAAATGGTTAGAAAAGCATGGAAATTTTGGTTGAATGACCGTTGAATGACCGCAAGAGATAAGAGGAAAAGTATTTAAAAACGTGTCAGACCGATTGATTATCGTTGACGTGAAACCGAATTATGGAGCAATCAGTAAGAACCGTAACACGACAAATTTATGCTAATATTTATGATACTGAAAAATAACGTCCCATCGAATGTCTCATACGGCCTCGATCAAATATCAAGACTGGACTATACTTGAAATTGCATAATTATGTTTTTTTCCTTTTTCATCAACGAATATTTACTATTATATGGTAATTGTAAAGCTATGTGCTTTTTGTGACCATAAATTCTTGAATCTTTAAACTCTGATGGTAAGCATCGATAACCTCTGGTGTCATATCAAGATAGATTTGAAATCCTGAATTTACTAACGCGACACATATGACATTAAATTGTGAAAGATGTCAACATAAAATTACGTCTCGATAATACCGGTATTACTTTTCGAACAAGATGCGGTGGAAAAACTTACTAAAGCTCATCAAAAAATCTCGGTGAAACGGTGATTTGAAATTGATTTCCAAGGTAGTCAACCATGGAGTCAATCCTGGAAACTTCTGAGAAAACCCAGTCGCTTCTGTTGCAAAATTGACGAAAGCCCCAACTGCGAAAATCCCATGTGGATGATATCCAACCAAATAATTTTCATTTGGCGGAAACAATCTGGGACTAACTGTGATAAAGTTATTCGAGGCTGATGGGCATTGATCCGATTCAGGATTCTCCCGTATCTGGTCGCATAACACTAACTCAATGGGAAAATAATCTCTGAGAAAATTCCAAACATGCATTGAACGAACGAATGTCAATGGATGGCTTCCTTTTTCTTCGTAGCCTCTGAACCACCACCAGAACAGTAAGTATGATACCACTGTGGTGAAAGTCATGGTGAATTGGATACGTTTCCACGCATGGTTGAGATGTCCCGCATCTTGGTCGATGGTTAAATCCTCGTACAAGATTTTCGCGCTTACAAAGGTATACGTTAGAAGTATCAACCACAAAATCCACCCGGTTATGGCCAAATATAGGAACAGATGGATATAAATCAAGGTTACGCAAAGTTGTACGAAATTTCTCATGCCATTCTGGGCTTTGTGGATAAACGAGTGGCAAATGGAAGAATTACTTTTACTGCCGATCGCACGCGGGACCGCGCCGTTTGGATGCGCCATCGAAACGAAATACACAAATTCCAAACTCCACTCAAATCGAACGTGTCATTCGTTTTTCTAGTAAGCAGTTTTGTACTACTACGTGCGTGACAAATTCGCGATGAAAACTGTGCGTGCGTGGATTTGAACTTTCCGGGTGATTATCGGAAAATCTTGAGCAAAATCGGAAAGTGGTCTACAACTAAATTAAAAATGGGTAAATTCAAGAAGCTTATCAAATTTTTGGAGTTGCATTGGATTAATTGTTTGATGTTTGATTCGAGTAAAAGCATTTATTTATTTTCAGATTGTAATCAAATTGATAAGTATGGATAGTTATATGACATGCGTAAACTTAAATTTCGGAGCACTCCGCTCGTAGGAAATTCTTATACTCGACAACCTCAATACCTGTTATACTCAACCTCCCAATATGCGAAGCATTAAACTATATATAGATCACTGACGGTGAATTTTAAATTGGATTTAGAAGCAACTGTCGGTTCGAAAACATCTAGCATTCATCTAAAAAAATTGCTGTATGCCTAAAGGACAGTACTGATGAGTAGTCGCCAAAACCATAATGAACCAAACACTACTAAAAACCAACAATGCCCGTCAGATTTAATCGGTGTTACGTCTTACACTGTATTGATGGAAGGACATGACAAGGAATCAGAGCGGTTGGACGACAAAAATGATGTTGCTCGCTCCTTCACGGGACTGGTCGGGATTTGACGCTACTCAGTGCGAGGAGTGAAATCCTGAAGGCGTAAACGCGATCGGTTCAAATGGTGGGCGGTCGCTCAGGCCGTAAGGTATGAGACTAAAATGATGAAGGTCCTAGGTTCAAATCCGACCCGAGACAGGATATGCACTGCTGATGAGCTCAAATAAGAGCGAAACTCGAGTCCAGTGCTTCCAATGTGGACCGTCGTGATAAACTTTGTGGATATTTCGAAGGACTTGGTACTGATGAGTAGTCGCAAAAAAACATAATGAACCAACTCTCCAAACATTCTAAAACACCAATGCCCGACAAATTTAATCGGTGTAAGCTTACACTGTATCAGATGGGAAGACCTGAAAAGGAGATCAGATCGGTTGGACGATCACAACATATGTTGCTGGATGTGAATGAGGTATTTGTGTAGATTGCAAAGATGAATGGTCTACTTTAGAAACCTATTCTTTTGAAAATGACTGGCCTTGTAATAATTAAAATCGGAAAACAGTTGACCGCTTCGTAAATTGCTAATTGATTACCGATTCGACTCGAAACCACGTAAGCCAGAAGGCGATTGGCGGTCAAACTGATGTAAGCGAGGTTTTAGTATTTTATTTAGTTTATAAAAATTGCGCCATGGACGGTCCCAAGTGAGTAAAATTATAAGCTCGTCTAACAATTTATTCTGTTCAATGAAACGATCCACGAAAATCTACCACAACTTCACATACTATCTAGAAACTCAACTACACTATAATGCTAGATAAGCTTAAGTTACGCTTTGAAAAAATAGATTTTAAGTGAGCGTACACTACGTCTCTGTATCGTTACATCAAATGACCGCTCGCATACTGCTATAATCCGACAGGATAAAGTGTGTATTAACGATAGCCAAGGGGCAGTTGCCATATTTTGCGCGGCGAGACTACTATCAGAAAATGAATGCTTTATGTTTTTTCACAATAAATTCCAAAGCTAGAAATTTGAAAAGCGCTTAAGGCCAACGTTAATATCGTTACCTTGGTCAACGTAAATTCAGCCATCGATCACCAGTGTTGTTTGTGCCAATTTGTTTATCGATTCCAGGAACACGAAACTTCATCATGCTGCCTCAGTTTGACACATACGAACAATGCAAAATCCGTCGTGACGCGTGAGTGGTGACAGGTAGCAAGTTGCAATGCGTACGCGAATAAACTATTTCAATGAAATGGTTGGCTGCAATCTGAATTGTTGAATTCAACAACGAATAGGTGAATATCCTGTTGTTGCTCACATATCCCAGACATGCGTTCCACTGCGGCTTGACATTGCCGAGGTGAAACACCAAAATTACGCTCATTATCCGTGAGACCGTGGAACGTTGATCAAAAATGCTTGTCTGTAACCACTATTCACAGGGTTAGTACGATAAACTATTGTTTTTGAACTCAGAAACACGTTCTCGTTCGAATAAAGAGATGGAAACAAGGTGTAAAGTTGTAAGCCTATGTTGGATGAGACTGGCATGGCCAACCTGTTCAATCACATGTGACCATGAACAATACCAGGTTTTCAGGGTGGAATCGGTAAGCATGATAGAATTCCGTTGTAAATTTAAGCGTCACACAGTTCCCGGTGGTAGATTTTAGCAAATAGTCTATGAATAATATGAGTGTTTTCTCGGATAACGCTGCGTTTATTGCCATAAACTTATATCCAATTTTAGTTCCGAATTTCGTAACTTGGCTTATTTAGACACGTTACTTGTAACTATGCACGGTATGATATCAAGAGAGCATTAATGATCACAGTCACGGTAATCAAGCGCTTTATTTAGTCACTTATTCGTTTGCAAATTTAGAGAACCATAAGCGATTGTAACAGCATATAAGTGGAACAGAAGCTGTACTGAATTCTACATTATTATTAACTTTATTCGGTGGTCGAACTCTTTCAAATAATAAAAAATGGCTTTTAGCCTGCCATGTTTTTTGATGATAAATGTGTCACCGCAGATCTAGTATTTGTGGTTTATAGAAAGAAGGGTAAAGCACGTTCTGGTGTGCACATCGTACAGACAGCAAGGTAATTTCATACTAGGATTGAAGAGCCCTTGAATCGCATAATGAAGCGTCCACCAATTGAGATGGCTTATCAATCTATAATCAATAACTCAGATTTAGCAAAACATGTTTTGCATAGAAGCAAAATTGTGATCCTTGAAAAATATATGAACTGCGGCGATACGTCAAGCACCTGCATGCAGAGGAATTCGAAATCATGAAGGTTCGTTAACATGTTATCGACTTAGTAGATGGGGTAGCAATGAGGTAGTTCAACAGACAAATATTAATTTAAGTTGAAGTTATGTTTCTATTTAATTGCATTTCAATTTCGTTTAACTTTATCCTCGCAGATTTGATTGTGCACGTGAGTCATGGTCTGCACCGCCCTTCAAGACGTTCACGCAGTGCCGGGTAAATAAACTGAATGAATGTTTGTGAGCAAGAAATAACACCACTGAAATTTATATAGACTTGATAATGGCACGGCGTGATCGATTGAATGCTATTTAATCACATTCCTTCGTCTCATCAACAAACTTGTTCCGACGAAGCTTCAGTGTCAAAAGCGCAACGATACTCAAAACGTTTTTGGCTGTTGATATTTACGACTACTCGGCTGGTTTCAAATAGTTTCAGCACAACTATGTTCCATTATGCGGTTAAAATTTTGGCTGCTGGCCAATGTCAACCGTAGATGCACATCTCAAAAATGTGACGATTTTGTTCACCACAACACTTAAGGGCGAAAGTAAACAGCTCGGCTATAACATTCAAAGAGGTAGGAAGCACCCTTACCGATCAATAATATTTGACCAGTGACTGCGTGATATTCGATCAACAGATAACCACCACTCTCTTACTTCCTCAGAATGAAGCTGTGACCCACGATGTATGGTCAATTTTTGTCGCATTCAATTTGTAAGTAGTATCTTCACTTATACACCATAAATTATGAGTGGGTCGAGGTCGCACAACGTGTCCTTTCTTATCTATTATTCATACATATCCGACTCATATTCAACTCATCCATTTTCATTCATTTGCAGTATGAGATTTAGATAATATATTTGCCAGGTCGTGAAAGGTTTTCATGGTAGGAAACTTTTACTGGATCTAAAATCGGATATACATCGATTGGCTCCTTTGTAGTTCTAAACAACAAAGTCAAACATCTTTGCTGTGATAAAAAATGGATGCAGTCATATAATATGTTTCGGATGCAAATGAGCAGTGGTGATCTCCCGATCAAACGAAAACCATATTTTTCTCGTCATTTGAACCGAAAGTTTTACTCGTACAACCCACGGGATCAGACAATAACGAATGTCACTTTTTTGGAGCGAAGCGAAGTGCGAAGCGAATTTTCGAAGTGCCCTAACTGCGAATATTCAACAATATTCGCTTCGTTTCGTTTCGCTTCGCAAATTCGCTTCGCTTTAAATCCCAAAGCGAAGTATTCGTTATTGTCTGCACGGGATAGCATTCATATTTAGATTTACCCTGCTATCAAATGTTCACACGTTTTAAAAAATGGTGTTGCAATATTTGCTTATTATTCAGTGTAAATTATTTTCAGGGCCTCGACATGTTGCATTGACAACTGTCAATGCAAGATTTAAGATTTTTGGTGAAAAAGTAAATCGCTGTACAATACCTTAGGATATATGTATACAAAGTTAAACAAATCGTAATTTTATGTTTGCGTCTATATGGTTCTGCAATAGCTGAGCATCTTATGTCTCTTCTGTACGAATTCTCACAATCCGTCCAGTTCGCGCGTTCAATCTAAAACGCTACCAAAATCCTTTTGGTGTCTGTTATTCCCATTGCCGATTTACATAGAAGGCTACTCGCTGCACACAACCATGTGCCTTTCAGTCAACGAAGCACATTTTGGGAAGAACCCATCAACCCCTGCCATCAGCTACACTCAACGTCGCTTGTTTTACATTTACAACCGTTCGACAGGATTTAATTTCCTCATCGACACAAGAGTAGATGTCAGTGTGACCCCTTTTTCACTTTGAAACACAGCCCTTCTGAATACAACCTACAGGCCGCTATTGGGAGCCAGATATGAACTTTTGATGAGAAGTTCTTCTCACTCGGCTTAGATCTACGCCGAAAATTCCCTTGGATCTTTCTAGTCGCTGGTGTGAAGCGTGGAATAAAATGAATGAACTTTCTTACTATATTCGGTTACTTCTTTGAACCTTGCTGACGCTGCTTTTGGATGGAACGACTATTCTATCTAATACAGGTAATTCTGATCAGCATTCAGTCTGACAGTATAAAAAAACTGCTTTATCTAACTACTCTGATCCTACCCTGAATTGAGACAGCCTGCCAAAATCTCGGCGACTGTCAATCATAGCGTAGTCCACCACATTGTCAACGAATGTCCCGCTTGCTCTTCTCACCAAAACCGAGTTTGAACTCTTATTGTCACTTGGCATCCTCTACCAATCTAGTAGCTGCTGGTCTACGCCTCTTCACATGGTAACTAAAATGAGCCCTGGAGATTGCGACCGTGCGGCGATTATCGTGCGTTTAACCGCGAAGCTGTTCCGGAAAATTTTCCAATACCGGATCTCCATAATTTTGCTGTGACTTTACAAAACAAAACAAAAAACAAATCAGATTTTACGAAACTTGATCTCGTTTGAGCCTATCATCTACTATTTTTCTGACCGGTATTTTAATTTATTCACTTGGTGTTTTACAATACGTTTTGGATAACCGTGGTCTATGAGCCGTTCACAAAGAGCCAGTTTTCGTTTTCTGTTGTCGTTGTACAGGTGTTCCATCTTCGAGAAAATAGAAGAATCTAATAACATGAAGACCTGTCTTGGAAGTGTATCCTAGTACAGTATCTGTCTCGATTGGTTTCTGATAAACAGAATTTTTTTTCTTCCCGTCTACTTTCGGTGCCAAACAGTACCAAAATGGAAGAGTGCTTGTGCAAGATTCTACTTCTTTTGTGGCCGTATCACGTTGGTCTAATTCATTTAAATAGTTGAAGAAAAGCTCTAACTTATCCCGCTTGATGATAAAAAATGTGGCATCAACATAGCACCACCATAACTTTAGCAGTAGGGTAAAAACAGAAGTGCTGGTTTGACGGGTAGTTAGTCATTTTTCCTGTCCTAGCTATCACCCTTGGTCTGATGAAGCTTCTGTATCAGAAGTGAAACATTTCCCAAATCCTGCTCTAACCGATTGCATTATGGTCGGTATACACTATGATTCTACGCAACCTTAAGAACTATATCTAGTGTTAATATTCACCCTGTGAATATAAGAACCAAAATAACACTTTGTTTGGAATATGCTCTGGACTGATCACCCTTGGTTTGACGAAGCTTCTATGTCAGAAGCGAAACGTCACCGAAAAGCTGCTCTAAACTAGCACGTTGCCCGGCAATTTCCAAGACCTAATGGACGAAGATTTACCACCGTTTTCATTTGATGAAAACAAATAGTCTGGGATCGATGTTAAGTGTGTGACCAGTAACAAAACTCGCGTCTGATGAATAATCATTTAATTGCCAAAATCACCAGAAACCATAATAGGAGAAATGAAGAATGTGCACGCGATTACGGTTGGATTCAGATGAATTCAATATCATGAGCCGAAGGATCATAGATAGGCTTGTATCGTTGGAACAACCTTTGTAAATGTTTCAGGTAAGTCTTCTTCAATTGTTGCACTTGTTCCGGAGAAGGATTGTCGACGCGCTCACATTTTATTGGCGCCCCAACTGAAAATATAAAAAAACAACCAAACGACAGGAAGACATCGACTCGGTTAAAATGGAAATCAGTTGCCTAGATTTCTGTAACTGATTTTTGTAACTGCTCTTCAAATGCGATTTTATTGAAAATGGGATAACTGAAATATGGGATGGTGATGAAAATATGAAGAAGAAATTTTTGTTCACATGATTTAGTAACTAGGTCGATTATTTTGAAGGCAAACTGCAAAGTTTAGGGAAAGAGAAGGCCCGATTTTCGGATACTGAACGAAGATTCTCCGGCATCACGCGAACGCAGTCACACAATCGGCTACTACACATGAATGCATTCGGTAAATCCCAAATCATGTGAAACGATGTGAAATATCAGATCATCTTCATCATCTTCAATCGTCGTTCGAAGGAGGCCAACTACAACGCGTAGTAACAATCTAAAAACTAATGACTGGAGACAAGACACAAAAATGTCTTCAGGAGCAAGTTTTCCGAACCAAACAAACGAACATTGAACTTTCCTTACCTTACCCTGTAATGTTTAACATACATCTTTGGTGCAAATATGACGGTGCAGTCTGTAATTGTGAGCAATACTAATAATCATTAGATATCTAATTTATTCTAATGATCATGGCTTATTTGCCTCTGTCATCTGTCTACTGCATTATTGGTAAACAGGAGTTTCATTTCTGAAGATACTGTACGCACACAGTCTCGCGTAAAATCTTTGATGCTGAACCATATCCAGTAGCTTCCTGATAAAATTTTGAGCAGTTGGTCATTCACGGTGCGCTCTCAACGACATTTCATAACATAACACAACACAGAGTTTGCCGAGAAAACAATATTCGCGCAAAATTAATTAAACCGAATTATTAAATTTTGTAGATTACCGGAACCGCACTATCATAATAGATCCACTCGGTTTCATTACAATTAGGTTGTGGACAATACGTTCGGCGATGCTCTTCCCTGTAAATGTTTATATGGACTCATCACGCTGTAGTTAGCTGAACTTAGTCCTTTGTTAGAAGTTAGAAATGCCGCAACAGGTTATGCAAAGGCGATCATTGTTTGCTTTTGTTGGTGAACTCGATCGATCGAATCGACCGTAATTTTTTCTAACATATTAATCACTCTTACTGTTATCAATGGAGATTATTTAGCTATCAGGGATTGTTGTACGTTTTTTGAAGTTTAACTATTGAAAATCAAGAACATAGTATTCTAATCTGCTTACTCTATCTCTCTGACCTGAGCGATCTCCGAAAAATCCGTTATTTGATGTTCTGCTGACATGAAGTTGCAGCGTTAGGGCGCTATTGCTAAACGATCAGTCTTCGTCCGTCGAAGACCATTGAGGATGTGCAACCCATAAAGTATTTAATTTTCAACTTACATGTTGATCCATATGACTATGTAATCCTATGTAGAAGTCCCAACCCTTCTATCACGTTTATAACCATGCAAGCACCATTGTTTAAGTGCAATCACCTATTTGATTTACAAAAGAACAAGCCCAGAGTGTGTAATTATTTGACGTGAAGTTGTGCTCCATACTTTGTGCCAAAATACTTTTCTGAGAGCCGGATCATTTTGCGGTTCTTAACAGCCGTAATACCTTGTTCGCAATTGAATTGTAATGCAAAGTGCGGACGAGCAAAATGTTTAATTAGAACACGAAGACATTCAAAGGTTTTATGCATTCCGCATTCTCGATTGGACATTCGTCGAATTTGTTTGTCGGTAAGAAGTTGTTTCACTTGGAGCATTTTGCCTGAAGAAATCACACGGTTGAAATCTGTTGCGGTTTTCGCTGTTAAACTCGATGAGCATATGACGAATGATGCGGTCAGTGACTGTCCCTATTGATTTTTAAGAGGTTTTATAATTTTACTCCATATACCTGTCATCTTATGGTTATTGTTAAGCTTAATACTTTTTCTACCATAAAACTTTCTTAGTTCTGGGTTCTGACTCTTCGCCACTGCATACACAACCAGTAAAGCAGATGCAAGTGAAGACATTCTCCGTCGACAGGAGTTTTGAAGTCATTCAGCCTCTCACAATTTGCAGTCAAAACTTAGTGAAATCCTGTCAGTGTCAGCTGTGCAAGTGGCACGCTTAGAAATAAGAAATTCTGTAAGACGGCTTGTAATGTGTGTGATTTTGTCCTCATAGCAGATTGTATTATCTTCAGACATTGAAAATGGGATAGAAGCAACTAAAAATTGTCTGGGTTGAGCTTTCGTTATACTTCGAGCTATTACGGGTAGCTCTGTGCACATAGTGCATCGGAATTTAGGCCATGACGTACAATTGTTTGACAGGGCAAATATTTATAGTGAAATTTGAAAGATTTGACATTGTTTCCAGGATACAAAACCGGATGTTTACCATAAATGCTATCCGTATTATATAAGATCTACTTGGCCTATATTCTACTAGTTTTACACCATCATATTACGATGCGATTACAAGCCACATGTAAATGAAATTAACTTTCGTTGAAAACTTAACATTGTGTGGTAGGACATCAGTATTTTTAAGCTACAGGTTCACTACGTGAAGCTGCGGTTGTAGTGCGGTTTCGAAATTCATCTAGCACGTCATAATTAGAATTCATTGTAAATGCGTTTTTTGAAATGCATCTTTAAATTCTTTGATACTGTTTAGGAAATCTACTTTCTGATATCTCAGCTATCGTGTGGCCAACACGTACAGCCTGAAATGAAGAATTGTAAGGGTACAATCTCTACGTCATCGTACGCTAGTTAAAGTAAATTTTGTTCTTTATGTGATGCTGTGTTCCTAGTCAAATGCATAAAAAACACTCGTGTTGCCGTTCTCCTAAAATTGCCGGTAAGCAGCTGTGTTCGGATTGCTGGAAGACTTGAAGACCTATTATACAAATCGCACACGTCTAATCTTTGCTATACAGTTTCTGTCATCCGTCCGTCTGAGATCGCTTCTGTCTAATTTGTTCACCACACTCTGCGTGCTTTGCTCATAATGATCTAATCGACTATAATGCAATTGCGTGGTCATAGTCAAATTTAACAATACAGTTACAAATCGAATCTCTAGAAGAATTGCTCATAATTTGTTAAAGATTATACATGAATTATTGATCACATTTAGCTATAATTTCAGTTGTTACAGGCTTACTTTGAAATAAAATGATGTGGTTTACAGATACGAGTCGAAACAATTTTTACCATAAAGATGTAGCAGTGTCATGAAACAGTTGCACCATCGCACTATGTTCTGATTTCACGTCCGATTACAAACGGATCGCATTTAGCGTTCGGAAAACCGACAGTCAGACCCTAAATTCAACTTACTCACAGTATTTATTGGAGCGCGATAGGGAAACGGTCCTCTGGCATAAAATAGTGGGATGGCGAACGTTGAAATTTGAGTGAACCAATCTTGGCATTTGCGTAGGAAAGTTCCGGCTTGGTTGTCTACTTGTTTATACATTTGTTGTTCACCGAAGGAAAAGCAAGGAATGAGTGACGACCTGGTGGGAACGTGAGCAATTTCGAAGTATAGATTACAAGAGGAAACATTCGATTATACTGCTTTCATTTAATTGTATATAATACATGAAGGAGGTAGGATGAAAGAAAGAACGAAAGTGTTCATGTCTTGCGTGGATAGTCCATATCCTGCTGCAATACAATAAGCATTTTGGACGCATGTGTTGTAGAAACTTGTTTTTGTCGTCGCGGTCAACTTAAAGTTGCCC
>JACCGJ010016650.1:0-21444 GCA_013407085.1 Atriophallophorus winterbourni | reverse complement strand
GCCAACGGTAGTGAGCTGCATGCTGAAACAGGCTGGAGTCTCACTACCATCTTTATTTCTATTTCCTCCCATATCTGTCTAGGCCTGGGCAACCTGACAGTATCTCAGCCCACGTGCAGTCTCTGACTGTGCGACACTTTGCCTAGATCAGGCCTGTGCTTTCACATCATTTTCACACATCGAGAATCACCGTGAATCAAGCGATTCCGACCTTTAGCAATGTTTTCAGTTCCGTCCCAAGTAAATTAAAGTAATTCTTGATCTATGTACAAAGGTTGATTATTTCTGACCATATCGTGTAGTGGGTTTGTGTTCAAGTATCCCTCTTTCCGTCTGTCCGATGTCCTTGACGTTTACCGGCGTTATCCTCAGTACTGAGGTGAGTTCATGTCACTTTGATTCAAGTTGTGCGTAAGATACTTGTGTTAATCTCCGCGACAGAACGTACATAGAAAAGTGGATATTGCTTGCTTGTTATGATCAGGCTTCTGGGGTGATCATTCTTCGACAGCAGATAAGTTTCGCTCATGATCTTATCTAATTTGATGACGAAACCACCACAATAAACTCTACCGATTCGGAGAACGACTATGAAATACAATAAACAACTTGACGTCGCGAGTTGTTTTAAAATATTATGTTAATCGAAATCAATATTCCACAAAACGTTGTGCCGATTTACGGATGAAAGTTTTGATAATCACTTCACATAATCTGTTAGTTATATCGTTACTATGCAAGCGGAAGGCATCAGAACTGGTGTCAAATTGGAATGACGTTCAGTTGTGTACGGTTAGCTCGCGAGCACCAGATGGTCCCTAGCCATTCACTTTCCGGAATGATGCTTCATGTCGGTTTTCCGCTACGTAGCTACCGTCTTAATAATAGTGTTGTTGACGGTTGTCACCTTCACACGAAACCAATATTTTATTCCCTATTCGAGAAATCATAAATTCAAACTCTTTTGTTTCTTACCTGACTCCATACATGGTTAATCACTCCATGGCTAGTTCAGAGTTAAAGATACGCCTGACGATTTGATTCGCATGTCTGTCTAGGCCTTAGTATTTAGAGAGGCACTTTGCCTGGTTCAGGCTTGTGCTTTCATACATACGGTGTTCAAAGAACACATAGTGATTCTTGGTCATGCACTCAAGGCGCTTATGGATGACCAAAGTAATGTGTAACTCACATCCACCGCACTTACACGCCACTACCGGTTTCTGGCTGTTTGCCGACATCAGGTGGACAGTAAAAATAGGTTCAGTGAGCCTTAAACCAGTGGATAAATGGTAAACAAGGTTATACTTGAATGCCACTGCTACACAGGGTTCGTACAACGAACCACGGTGTTCACACAAAGAATCACATAGTGATTCCTGGCATTCAAGTATAATTTTGTTTACACATTTCACTGATGTCTCTCTACCTGTTCTCTAAACAGGATTGAACGCATGTCACGATTGAATTAAAAGTATAAGCAGCTGAAATCACTGCCTCTGCGCTTTTTCGTATACAGCTTGCGTATCTGTCATGCAGCTAGCGTATGGTTTGCGGTGCGTGAATTAATCTACCGAAAAGCAGATCAACTCGCAGAGGTAACGCTGATAAAGTCACGTACATGGTGGTCAGACCATTGATTTCCGAAAATTTGTGACGAATCGCGATTGTATTCATACAATGCTAACACCGTGTTAAATTTATTGGTCATCGGTGGTAAGCTGCATACTGAAACACGCTGGAGTCTCACTACCATTTCCATTTTCTTTCTCATATCGGTCTAGGCCTAGGCAACCTAACAGTATCTTAGCCCACGTGCAGTCTCTGACTGTACGGTACTTTGCCTTCTGGCCTGCCCGAGTGGCTCTCGAGCCCGGAGGAATGGCTTCTACACAACCGAGAAGGGGCGAGGGCGAGTGGACCGGCGCTGGAACCAACCATTTGCTTTAGGGCAGATGGAAGCTCGTAGCCAGGGAGGGCATTTCATCTAAGGGAAAGGAAAACCCTGATTTTAAACCTCCGCTGCCTTGCGTGATACCCAATCGCGGGAAAGGCTTCGGGAGAAAACCCTGAGGAAAAATCTGGAGCAGAGTCTCGTAGACGGTTAGTTGGTGCACACCACCTCTTTCTGTCAACTCCCTGCTGCCTTGCAGGTCGCCCTTGGTTGTACAAAGGCAGGAGAAGCTGACTCGAACAAACGCCGAGTGGTGCTGGGGACGCCGCTTTGTACCCAAAATCCCAAGAATCTTCATTGAAGCCGACTCATCGACTAGTAGGAGATAGTCGTACAAAAGTAAAGTAAAAGTAAGGTTGCCCAGGCCTAGACAGATATGACAAAAGAAATAAAAATGGTAGTAATACTCCAGCGTGTTTCAGTATGCTGCTCACTACCGGTGGTCAATCAACTTATCAATTCCACTTTCGCCCAGCTCCTTGTACAATTTTGCTACAACTGTAGTAATCACATTGGAGGCATTGTGTAAAGCGTCGTCTGCAAGCTGGAGAGGAGCAGATACAGCTCTTGCCTGCTGAACTCGGATCATGCCGTCGGCGTGTAACTGACGCCCCACAACAGAGTTCTACCTATCGTTGCAAGCGCTGCGGGAGAGATTGTTCCTCCCGAATCGGACTGTTTAGTCATTCGAAAAGCTGTAGAACATGAAAATTCATGCGATGTACATCCACGGTCGACATCGACCGAAGGAAGCCAACAGTAATCAAGTGTATGAAGAAGATATCGATGTAACGCTCGCTAACAATATATCACGATGCAGAGACTGCCCCCCCCCAAAACCCAAGCATTCGATTCATTCGACACGCTGAAGTCAAACGACAAAATTATTGATTATCATAAGCACCAAGATAAGTGACTCAAACAATTACAATGCATAAATGAGGAAGTATCGGCAGAGAACATGGTAATCGGTGAAGAAGCAAGGAGCGAATGTTTGCAAATAAACGAGAGTTTATGGGGAGGCATTAGGCCGACCGCAAAAAACACAAACAGCAAATATGTGTGAAAGACTTTGAAAAATCCGATAATTTGTCCTAGATAGTAATAATAATAATAATAAATGATTGCCGCGGTGATTTCGGTGGTTTGGCTAGAGAAAATTAATCGCTCCAAACCAAGGCTCAAGTCACATGATCAACATGCCCAAAGACCGAAAGGATAAGAGAGAGGGGGCGGGGGCGAAAATTGCGTGGAAGAACATGAGCGTAACGGGGAAAAAACAAAGCGAGGTACAAGAAAGGAGGCGCAGGAAATCAATTCCTCACGAAATGAGTCTGGAGTAGACCGGGAGCGCGGTGAGACAAAGATGAGCGGAACCCTCGAAACCATGACACTATCGCGAAGGCAGAGGGATCAAGTTGAACAGTATTCCACTTAAAATGGCAAGCAAAAACAAGTTTTCAATGAGGAATGTGGCGCAGCCGCCCAGTGTGTGAATTTGTAACGGGGGGTGGGGTGAACGAGATCCACATTGCAGATGGCCCTGGGGCAATCGGGTTACAAGTAGCGTTGCAAGCCAACAAGCGGTTGTGGTGGGAAAATCAACACGAGAAACGTTTGGCATGTGCGTGCGTGCGAGGGAGGGAAACGCCAACTGAAAAGGTTTGTGGAGAAAGTAGCGGAGATTCGCGGGGAGACGAACCGATCCTATTGCACTTGTTCGGAATAGAATCAGATCCAACGGCTAGAAATTAAACAAAGATCAAAGTACACGAAGAAAGTACACATGAAACTAAATGTTTACCAAACGCATAAACGGATAAATTCTCTACCAATATGCATAGCGATGTGGGCATCCTACTTGGGGTGGATTAGTTTGAAATTGCAAATGATCTGTGGAAAAGATTCGAAAGGGACTATCTACGATTTGCGAAATCGCACAACACTAGACCCGGGCAGTGTCCAAAGTCATAGACTCTACATATGCTAAGATAGTCTCGGGCTGTGGCAAACATCGTGCTTGCCGAAATACCTCCACGTGGTGCCAGCTGGGTGGGCTCGGTTCTCCGAGCTCACCGAAAGGTTCGGCGGTGGTGTCTGAGGGTGTGGTGGGTTTTCGCCTGGCAAGCGTTCTCCCTATAAAAAGCCACAAAAATCCAATGATGACATCACGACGCGGCGGATGTGACTCGCCGCTCCAAAAGTCACTGCCCCTTGTCCCATCCAAGGACATTGTATGGTGCACAGGCAAAAACTGAAGTCACCAACCTATCAACGGGGTTATCGGGCTCCGAACTGGAAATTCCCAGAAAAGGGCGTATGAACCGCTTCGTCGGTCCCCGGCCACCGATAGGTGCGAACCTCTCTCGCTTCACTGCCTTATGGGTAAAGGCTCGGGGTGGGACCCCCTAAACGAAATCTCCCCTACTTCGGTGTAGGCAACCGGGTAGTATCATGCCTACGTTCAACGATGCCGATGACAACGCTTTGTACCCCCCTTCTCGCTTTGTACATCTTATTGTTTATGTTGAACGGAACTATATCTGTATCAGATTGTGCAAATATAATATAATAATAATAAACATCGTGCTAAATTGATTGACCACTGGTAGTGAGCTGCATGCTGAAACACGCTGGAGTATGACTACCATTTTTATTTCTTTTGTCATATCTGTCTAGGCCTGGGCAACCTGACAGTATCTTCGCCCACGTGCAATCTCTGACTGTGCGGCAATTTGCCTTGATCAGACTTGTGCTTTCACACACACATCCCGAGACATATGTATCTGACGGCTTTGAGATGGAAGTTGAAGATTTATTCAGCTTTACATCGCCAGTAGGCACTCAGTGCTTGGCTGTTACACAAACATGACGTTAAAATCCTAAAAACTGATGGCGAAGGGTAGGCCTCGAATAGTTACTGAACCTATAAAAAGATCAGGAACTGACACATTGGAATGAGTTGCCTACACCTAGAATCAAACATGCATTCAAGCAAGTGTTGTGAACGAGTAGAGCGACATCAACATGACGTATTTCTTACTAGCATGCCTCATAACAAGCTTAAAAGAAGGAAATAGCTTTATTCGTTCAAACAAATTTTCAGCAAATGAGATTAAGCTTCCCTCGCCAATGCATACAAACGGTCCTAGATGTCTGCAAGACCGTAACTGAACATGATTTTGAGGCTTATTACCAAGTGCGCGAAACCGCTGTACATGTTGATCTTTCGAACCGTAAACTGGGAAATGGGCCTTTAGTATAGAGTGAAACATCGCGTCGACGCCACAAGTGGCGAAGGTTAGCAAACGGTGCACCCGCTTTGCGAACGCGATGTGAGATCTCGTCCTCGACACAACCGCCAGCAGATATACAACTGCCAAGGTAAAAAAGCTGTCGACCAATTCAAGATTGACATCGCACACAGTTAGGTTTGGATGAGAACCACTCCAATCTTGGGTAAGTGTTTTATACTTGCTAGGCGCAAAGCAATGCCATGCCTTGAGGCTTCAAGTGCCAGGAGGTCCAGGGTTTGCTGCATTATATGAGGGTCATCTCCCAGAAGTGCGATGTCATCCGCATATTCTAGATCTGCAGCTCTGTCACCCGGCAGAAGTTCAACACCTGCGCCCACCAGACCAGCTAAAGCTTAACCTTAAGACATCGTCGATCGCGAAGTTAAAAAGGAACGGCGAGATAGGGCAGCCCTACCGCACCTCGCTGGAGATATTGAACGAGGACGACAATTGTCCGTACGCTCGAACCCTGCCCGACGTTTGGCAATATAATGCTTTCAAGATCCAAATATACTTCTCGGGCACTCCATGTCTCAGCAGACAGTTCCAAAGACTTTCGCGATCGATTGAATCGAATGCCGCTCGGATGTCAAGGAATATTACGATAGTTGGCCTACGAAATACGTGGCGTTCATTCAGTAACTGGCGGAGTGTGAAGATTTGATCTATGCACCCTCAACCGACACGAAACCCAGTTTGCTCCTCACGGATTTGCTCTTCCCTTTCGACTGCAGCTAGTTGAGCGTTCATCTGCACGAGGCAAGTCAGAGCCTGGTCACATTTACAACAACGCCATTCCAAGTTAGAAGTGGCGAAAAAACTTGGATTGGGCGATCCCGCCTGCCGTCGCGTCAAATTACGTCAAATCTGCAAACAAGATAGCTCCGCTATGAGTTCAAAAACTTGTCTGAATACAACATTTTAGTGTCCGAGCTTAATCTGTTTGAAATTCCCGAGCTACTCTCCACTATATAGCTTGGCGGTGAAGCATCAGTGCGATATCCCGTTGAAGGACTAAACCGATGACAGCATGTAGGTGAGTTTAAAAGAAAATTAGCACTTCAATCAACGAATGTTGTTGTTGGAACTTACGGCGACAGAAGATTGTCATCATCAAACCAGATTGTATTCCGCCAAATTAAGTTGTAAAATTGTGTCTTTCACCGCGGCAAAGACAAAGCGTATATTCTCGGTATCGGTGGCACACGTGAAGTGGGAATAGATGATCTTGTGCGGATCCGGATTGAGTTCGACAAACATTCGAAGAATAAAGTCACGTGCACTTTCTGCATCACGCTGAGGTCCTACACGGGAAATAATAATTTAGACAAGAGTTAATGTGATACAGGCATGCACGAAAGTATAAATGTGGTCGGATAAACTGTTGTGTCGGGTGATGGGCGGCAAATGATTTGGGAAATGATATGTATGTATGTATGTATGTATGTATGTATGTATGTATGTATGTATGTATGTATGTATGTATGTATGTATGTATGTATGTATGTATGTATGCATATATGCATGTCCCTCGTGGACATTGTATACCAGAAGAGGCGTATGAATCCGCAAGGATCACCGGCTCGACTGGTTGGGATGATGTCGGGAGTCGCTGCTTGGTCTCTACCTCGCGAATGGCTTGTGAACTGTACCTACAGTATCTGGCCCCGATAGGTGCGATCCTTAATCTCGCTCCGCTGCCTTGCGTGTTAGGCTTTCGGGCCAAAGGCTTGAGGTGGGAGTCCTCAAGATCAACTCCTCTACTTCGGCATGGGCAACTGGGTAGTATCACGCCCACACCCAAACAATGAGGCTGGCACTTTTTCATTTTTAAATGATTGTGTAAATATATATATATATATGTATTTATGTATGTATGTGTGTATGTATGTATGAAATCACAAGCCTGGTCCAGGAAAAGTGCTGCACAGTCGTAGACCGTACGTTGACCAAGCCTCGAAAGGTATGAGAATGTAAACAGAAATAGCAGTGAGACTCGAGTGCCCACTACTAGTGGCATATCAATTTAGCAGGGTGTGTGCAGTACTGAAATACTGCAAATTGTATATTCGTGTCGGAAAACGGTTGGGTTACTCAAGCCCAGAGGCAATGATAAACCATATCATGTTCTCGTTTGCAGCATTCAAGTATAACTATGTTTATTATTTATCCACTGTTTCAAGGCTCACTGAATCTAATATTACTGTCTACACGGAAAGTGCCGGTAAATAGCCAGAAACCGGTAGTGGCGTGTAATTTCGGGGTGTGAGCAACACATCACTTTGGTCATCCATAAACGCCGTGAGTGTTTGATGTGTGATTCTGTGTTTGAACATTGTGGTTCGTTGTACGAACCCTATGCAACCGTGTTCTGTTTCCTTCCTCATATCTGTCTAGGTCTGGGCAACCTGACAGTATCTTCGCCCACGTGCAGTCTCTGACTGTGCGGCACTTTGCCTGGATCAGGCTTGTGTTTTCATACCATACCATATGCAACCGTGGCATTCAAGTATAACTTTGCTTACCAATTATCCACTGTTTCAGGGCTCATTGAACCTAATCTCACTGTCTCCACCTGATGACGGCAAACAACCAGAAACCGGTAGTGGAGTGTAAGTGCTGAGAATGTGAACAACACATTATTTCGGTCGTCCATCAATAATATTACGAGAAGAGGTCAAGGTTGACGGACGATATCACAGAGTGCAAAGCAGTGCCAGCTAGACGGATTTTGGTGAAGCGTTTGAAAGTATCGCTGGAAAGCATAAGTCACATACGACCAGCACAACTAAATCTACATGGGCATGAAATCACGTGCCAAGAATCAGGCAAAATGGCGCACAACATAGGCTAGGGTACGGATCGAAACACACACGCGCACACACACGACATGTGCCTGTAGTTCCGTTACATTGGGTGAAAATATCAAGACGACGTGACTCACCATCGTATTCCGGAAAATAATCAATCAAATGCGATTGCATCACTTTTTCTTCCAACAAGTCCTTTTTATTGAGGAACAACATAACCGAAGACCGTTGAAACCATGGATACGTGATGATGGTGCGAAAAAGTGCCTTGCTTTCTTCCATCCGGTTCTTTTAATAAGAAACAGGGTTGATAGAGCATTATGGGAAAGAAAAATAAAAAGGTATGGTGGGAAGCGAGTGTGTTGCGTTGGGGATTATACAATGAATAATATACTATATGGACCACTGGAAAGGAGTGCGCCAGCAAAGATAATGAATGATGCTACATGCGTGGGCACGAATCAGTCTCCCTGCACGGATGTGCAATCGTGCAGCACTTCTGTGCAGTGTGGCTAACACCGTTCTAAATTGATTTGCCACTTGTAGTGAGCTGCATGCGAAAACACGCTGGAGTCTTACTGCCGTTTCTATTTTACTCTCATATCCGTCTAGCCCTGGGCAACCTGAAACTATTTTAGCTTACCTGCCGTCTTTAACTGTGAGGCAATTTCCCTTGATCCGGTTGTCAAGATCTTACCGTCTTATATGCGACTTGGCAAGCTGGCAACATTTCCGTGAACATGACTGTGTGACATTTTGGTAGTTAATTATATACCAAGATTCCGTATAGAGCAGAATAACGGGCAACATATTAGATTACATGCAGCAATATGGTGAAATCCGATTTCGATCAAATGCGAAAGAAAAGAGTAGAGATAGGTATACCCTGGTCAAACTCATGTGCCGTTTACCGCATTCCCACGTGTATTGTGTATTCGCGTGATTGCAGAGAGTAGCTGTCGACTACCTTCTACTGGAGGATGAGTCAGCATCAATGAAGAGTCTTTGGAATTTCGGTACAAAGCGGCGTCCTCACCACCACTCGGCGTTTGTTCGAGTCAGCTTTTCTAGCCTTTACACAACCAAGTGCAACCTGCAAGGCAGCAGGGGGGTGCCAGAAAGTGGGGGTGTGCACCAACTAACCGTCTACGATACTCTGCTACACATTTTTCTTCAGCGTTTTCTCCCGAAGCCTTTCTCGCGATCGGGTATCCCGCAAGGCAACGGAAGTTTAAAAACAGGGCTTTTCTTCCCATATGACAACTTTTCGAGCTTATACAACGGTAACTATAAAGTTTCAGGTTTGTCTACCCCTTGTACATTTTACACCATGCGCGAACGATCGTATTGCTTCTACCGAAGGAATTGAAACAGTTGGAATCCGAGAGTTAGAAGCGTGTGGTGGGACCGCCTGAAGTAGCATTGTCAACCTAGGTAGATGAAACATCACCCACATGATGCATCCCAGTATCGCCAACGAAGAATTGCTTGTGTGATGCGGCCGTAACGAAGTTCGCGATGTTGTTGCCGAATGTTAGAAACGAGAACCGGCTCGCTTGCGACAGTTTGAATAGTGTTTCTGATTACTGCCTCCTTGGAAGAGTAGCTACACGATCCGCTCGTATACTGGACTAAAGCTGTGCATGAAATGGAAACTGCAAGCGAAACAGGAGAGTTGCAGTTTATCACGAACCTCACAGATTTGGCGGGGCAGCTGATCTTTGATCCTAATGTGGGATTCACATTTCAGTCCGTTGATGAACCGTCAATCAGACATCAGTACAGTAATCACTGCATCGAAACAGAGCTGCGGCTACCCAGTTAATTGCGATGAACCATCAAAGTATCAATTGATAAGGGAAAGATGAAGAATGGTAAATTGCCGGGATTTCCATTGAACTTTTTAACGCTTTTTTTAACGCACGTGCAGATGCATCATTATCTGGTAGACTGAATTGTTTCAGTCAGAATGGGGTATGCCTATTATCCTACCTCTACCTAAACGTAGAGATAACATACTGGCCTCCATCTCGCTTCATCGGGTGAGTACCAAACGGGAAGAGCAAATCCGTGAGGAGCAAACTGGGTTTCGTGCCGGCCGAGGGTGCATAGATCAAATTTTCACACTCCGTCAGTTACTGGAGCAACGCCACACTTTCGTAAACCAACTATCGTGGTATTCCTTGACATCCGAGCGGATTCGATTCAATCGATCGCGAAAGTCTTTGGAACTGTCTGCTGAGACATGGAGTACCCGAGAAGTATGTTTCGATCTTGAAAGCATTATATTGTCAAACCTCGGGCAAGGTTTGGGTGTACGGATACTTGTCGTTTTCCTTCAATTATTATTATATTATATTTGCACAATCTGATACAGATATAGTGCCGTTCAACATAAACAATGAGATGTACAAAGCGAGAAGGGGGGTACAAAGCGTTGTCATCGGCATCGTTGAACGTAGGCATGATACTACCCGGTTGCCTACACCGAAGTAGGGGAGATTTCGTTTAGGGGGTCCCACCCCGAGCCTTTACCCACAAGGCAGTGGAGCGAGAGAGGTTCGCACCTATCGGTGGCCGGTGACCGACGAAGCGGTTCATACGCCCTTTTCTGGGAATTTCCAGTTCGGAGCCCGATAACCCCGTTGATAGGTTGGTGACTTCAGTTTTTGCCTGTGCACCATACAATGTCCTTGGATAGGACAAGGGGCAGTGACTTTTGGAGCGGCGAGTCCCATCCGCCGCGTCGTGATGTCATCATTGGATTTTTGTGGCTTTTTATAGGGAGAACGATTGCCAGGCGAAAACCCACCACACCCTCAGACACCAACGCCGAACCTTTCGCTGAGCTCGGAGAACCGAGCCCACCCAGCTGGCACCACGTGGAGGTATTTCGGAGGTTTTCCTTCAATATCTCCAGCGGAATGCGACGGGGCTGCCCTATCTCGCCGTTCTTTTTTTTACTTCGAGATCAAGAATGTCCCTAGTAAAGCTTTAGCTGGTGTGAGAGTGCGCAGGTTTGAACTTCTACCGGGTAAGAGCTACCGATCTAGAGTATGTCTCGGAAATGACTCTCATATGATGCAACAAGCACTGGACCGCCGGGCACTTAAGGCTTCAACGTATGGCATGTGCTTTGCACATAACAAATGTAAAACACTTGCCCAGGACCGGAACGGCTCTCTTTCAAATCCAAAATTTGTATGATGTCAATCTTGCATTTATAAACAGCTTTGTTTACCCCGACAGTGTATCTCTGTTGGCGGTTGTATCAATGGCGAGATCTCACATGTACGCAAAGCGGGTGTAATGTTCGCCATTTGACGTCAACGCGATGTTTCATTCCATACTAAAAGCCGAGTGTATAACGCAGTGGTGCGTGTTACACTACTTTATAGCTGCGAAACCTGGTCAATCCGAGCGGAAAATGTCCGTCTATTTTTGACATTCGTTGCCTGCGTATGATTGCTCGCATTCGAGGGCAGCATCGCGTAACAAATATAGATATCTGCAAGCGGGTGTAAGGACCAAGAGTCCATGAACTGAAGGAAAGGCTGATGCTTGCTCGTTTGCGATGGTCGGGGCATGTTTTAAGAATGCCACATCACCGTTTCAATACGACGCCTTGTTCAAGGAGCCTGATAGAAAAGATCGGGTGGCCAGTCCATGACGTGGCGCGTTGGGATGAAGAAACTCGCCGTAGTGCTAGGTCCAGTGGGGCATACACGTTTGCCTCGGTGGGGTTCAAACAATCCACTCAATAGTGGGTTGGAAACCTTACGAGATATGGCCGCAAACAGAAGTTAGTGGCGCAAATGTATGTTATCTATCGGGCAGTAATTTTTTATCTGATATTATATTATATTTGATGCAAAGGGAAAAAATCGCATGCAGTGAAACTACAAAAAAGCTGCTTTTTGAGCATTAGCTTTCGCATATTCTGCATGCCCGCCATCTTTATCAACACACTTGCCAATGTGCTTTTCCGGCTTTATGTTGCTTGGCACTTTGTCAGACTCTAGTATGAAAGCACAAGCCTGATCCAGGCAAAGTGCCGTACAGTCAGAGACTGAACGTGGGCTAAGATACTGTCAGGTTGCCCAGGCCTAGACAGATATGAGGAGGGGAATAGAGTTATGCTTCATGATGACGATAATGAGAAAAGTCCAACTACCGCGGAATAAGCCTAATCGATACAGCTACTTAAGTGTTGGCAATGTTGCTGCTAAATCAGCTCTCCTTGAACGAAGTCTGCGCGCTAGAGTAAACCAATGAAGGTTTCGCCTCGGGAAGAGATGCATAGATTCAATATTCACCTTCAGTAGAATTTTGAAATAACAACATGTTTTATCGATGCCTTCGACTTCGTACATCCTGGTTGTTTATGGGGCATAATGATCTCCGAAGTGCTCTCCTTGAAACTCGTCCGCTTAATCACAACTCTACGGTGAAGAATCTTGCAAATTTAATCTGAATACAGGGGTCAAGCAAGGCTGTTTATTTTCGCCAGTTCTGTTCAACTATATCGTCGACTGGACTATGAACCAGGCATTAACCGAATACCAAGGCGTTCAAGTTTCTATGGATCTCTGATATCAAGTATGCTGATGGCATAGTGGTTCTTGGGAAAAATGTTGAAATACTGCAGATGCTTTTAGACCGCATTAGTAGCTTAGCTGCAAGTCAGCCTGAATAAAAAGGGAGAAAAACAAGGCATGTTCTTATGCTTTTACACCAGGAGTTAAACAATTAAGTGTCCAGGGCTGCTCGATCGAAGATGTTCTGGTCTTAAAGTACCTTGGCCTAATGGTCACGTGAAAGTCTAAGCGAAGTCAAGGATTGATCGTGCGCGTACAGCTGAAAGGCACCCTTTGGCGTAGTAAACGGATCAGTCTCAAATCCAAAAATACGTGTTTAACAAGCAGTGATCTACCCTGTACTGCTTTATAGATGTGAGATGTGGCCGTTGATGTTGCAGGTTCTTTGGAAATGATCGACCATTTTGTAATTGCGTACTGTATTTATAAAACACATTTGCATGCATCTTCTTCACACAAAAAGGTGATGCATGCAAATGTGTTTTATATTTATGGTCATGGGTTTTAAACCCAGTCTACATGAGTGGAGGCTCATGTGATTGAACCGGTTGGTCGTGCCAACCTTACCCAACAGTGGCATACAAGCGCAACTTGCGTACTATATTTCTTTTTCTCTGTATTAAACATTAACGTGAAGCTAAAGTTTCTTCATTCTCTTCTTGTTCATAGAACATTGGTGCCTTAGGATAATCCGCTAGGATTCCGATATACTGACCGGGTATCTAATGCTGTGATTCTGGTGTGATGCAATGGATGCAACGCCGCTTTCTGTTAATATCCAACGGCAAAGACTGTTCTGGTTTGGCCACGTCCTCCAAAAGACAGAAGCAACGCTCAGGAAACTTTACGTCGACCCTAAACACACTCGTACTTGGCGACGAGACCAAGTGAAGACCTGGGTGTCAACTGTGAACAAGGGTGTAGATGTCATGTGACTGCGTACCGTCTACGGCGTTCAATGGTGGTATGGTATGGTATGATAGCACAAGCATGACCCAGGCAAAGTGCGCACAGTCAGAGACTGCACGTGGGCGAAGATACTGTCAGGTTGCCCGGACCTAGACAGATATGTGGAAAAAGAACAGGAAATGGTAGTGAGACTCCAGCTTGTTTCAACATGCAGCTCACTACCTCTGGCCAATCAATTTAACACCGTTAGCCGTACAACCTGCAACGATCTCGCCTCCGACCGACGCGCGTAAATCGAGACATCAATGTAGCTCTTCAGAAAACTAAAAGCGAAGTAAGCAGCCAATTACCGGCGGCAATCGATTTAGCGATTAGGTTGACCCTCTCACACCACGAGATTAAAATTCCTGAGAACGCAAACGAAATGTGCACAAACCTCATTATCCGATTCGACTAGAACTTGGTCGTACTCCGACAGCGCGACAAGGAACATGATGGATGTGACGCTCTCGAAGCAATGAATCCATTTTCGGCGTTCCGAACGTTGACCTCCGACGTCCACCATGCTAGAACAAGAAAATAATTGCTAGGTCATGTGGGCGCATGAAGATCCTCGTGAGACAGACGTTGTGAAACTCACCGGAAAATGGTCGAATTGAGGTCGAACGGATACTCCACGATACCCGTGGTAGGTACCCGAACTCGGAGTATATCTTGCAACGTTGGTAGATAATCGGATTGAGATATGCGATCCAGATTGTCCAAATAACTGGGGGAAACATCCACGGAGGTACAGAATTAATAGGCGAATAATAATAACTAGAAAATCGAAGAATTCCTCGCGTGGTATTTGAAGTAACCGGGTTTGACAGAAAATTATTATAAAGTCACAATTTGATTAGTTATAAATTTTCGCAGCACATGTCTGTAAATAGACGGCGCAGCAAAAGCTGTTATTAATGAAACTATCAATGGAACATTACCAAGATTCGTTTGAGCAATAGAAACTGTACATCTGTTCTTACAAAATTATTGCTAGTGTAATACGACGAAATATTCCCCCCTTTCCTTTAAACCCAGTTAGCATAGGTGCACAATATAGTTCCGATTCTATTAATTCAATTTAGCATGGCTAAAACGTATGAATGTATGTATGAAAGCACAGGTGTGCCATTCTACAGTACTTCTGATATGTGCCCGGGCAACCTGACAGTATCTTAGCCCACGTGCAGTCTCTGACTGTGTGGCACTTTGCCTGGATCAGGCTTGTGCTTTCATACTTACATACATACATACATACATACATACATACATACATACATACATACATACATACATACATACATACATACATACATACATACATACATGGGGGATAGCTCCCACTGTTTATAAAATGCTCCTTATGGCATGCGTCTCAAATAGCCTCTGACAACCAAGTCCAGCTTCTGGACTGCACGAGTGGCCCGAAGGGGCGAGTGACTGGCGCCTGAAAACCAGTTTGTTTCGGGTAGATGGAGCTCGTTAGCCTGGGATGGCATTTCATCTAAGGGAAGGAAAACCCTGATTTTATACCTCCGGTGCCTTGAGGGATAGGCTTCGGGAGAAAACCCTGAGGAAAAATCTGAAACAGAGTATGGCAGACTGCTTGTTGGTGCACATCACCTCTTTCTGTCAACTCCCTGCTGCCTTGCAGGTCGCACTTGGTCGTGCAAAGGCTAGAGAAGCTGACTCGAACAAACGCCGTGGTGCCGGGGAGGCCGCTTTGTACCCAATTTCCCAAGAATCTCCATTGAAGCCGACTCATCCTCCTGCAGAATGGAAAATGGTCGTATTCCGAAAGATCTACTCAATGGTGAGTTGCAATTAGGAAGTGAACCATTGGGCAGACCGCATTTGCGGTACAAAGACGTTTGTAAAAGAGATATGAAGGCTCTTAGCATGGACACCACGAATTGGGAAGAACTTGCTCTTGACCGCTCGCATTGGAGGCATTGTGTAAAACGTTGTCTGCAAGCTGGGGACGAGCAGATACAGCTCTTGGCTGCTGAACGCAGATCGCGCCGCCAGCGCACAACTGACAGCGATCGACCGAGTATTGTCTATTGCAGCGACCGTGCCGGGAGAATGTTACTCCCGAATCGGACAATTTAGTCATTCGAAAAGCGGTGCAGCATGAAAAATCCCACGATTGTGATATACATTTATGGTCGGCATCAACCGGAAGTAAACAACAACATACATGTATGAAAGCACAAGCGTGATCCAAGCAAAGTGGCACACCGTACATAGACTGTACGTGAGCTACGATATTACAAGTTTGCCCAGGCTTAGACTAACATGAGAAAGAGAAAATGGAAATGAGACTCTAGCGAGTTCACACGTGCAGTTCAGTACCCGCGGCAAATTAATTTATAATTGTCAGCTGCACAGCACAAAAGTACCAATAACCGTCATTAAAAGTATGGACTAATGGCAGGCTTCGCTCATATTGTAAAAAAGCAGAGTTTAATTGCTAACCCCGGGGTGATTAAATTTAACTCAAATCACAGCGATTCGTTAACATGAAACCCGCCACAATTTGTGGTCAATCAGGGAGTCAGGGACAAGCGGAATGTGAAACAAACAAACAAACAAACGAATAGGCACAACCACTCGGCCGCAAAAAACGCAATCATCCGTTCGCAGACAATCGTGGGAAAAATGACATCAATATCGTACATCAACGCCCGAATGTAATGTAATCACGATAAAAAACACACATCAACCGGATCGATGAGTAAAACAGAGAAACGACATATTTTGTACACGAATGAACTCAGCCAAAACAGGAACACGTGACCACTAATGACGTACTATCTGGCGGAATCTGTGAGCTGGTATTCCCGGCGGCGATTGTAACACTCTTTAATTCCGGCATCTTCCCATAGCGAACGTATGGCTAGAACGTGTTGGGGGTCCATCGTGGTTACTGATTCATAGTCAATATCACGAATCGCATCAGCGTGTGACTGGAAAACAACAACAAACCCCGATATAATATTTAAGTTGCTGGAACAAAAATTATGCCCACAAAATACAGCGCATGGATGAAATTGGAACAGTTGTATATTATCCCAAGACTGTTTTAGAAAATGGAAAGAATCGGTGTAGTCGAAATTCGAACATTACAATGCATAATATACGGGAATGGGGTTTTATACGACGATTGGCAAACATCTGTTTCACCCATGACATTACTTGACTACCGGGGAAGACATCGACAAGTTCATCTGATAAACTGCGAACGTCAGCTATGAAAGTTGAAATGACCATTTCCAGACAGGATGTATTATGATTATTATTATTATTATGAAAGCACAAGCCTGATCCAGGCAAAGTGCCGCACAGTCAGAGACTGCACGTGGGCTAAGATACTGTCAGGTTGCCCAGGCCTAGACAGATATGAGGGGGGGAATTGAAATAGAAATGGTAGTGAGACTCCAGCGTGTACTCGCATGCAGCTCACTACCGTTGGCCAATCAATTTAGCACGATGTTAGCCGCACAGCACAGAAATGCTGCACGATTGCACATCCGTGCCCAGACAGGATGTAGGATTATAGGATGTAGGTTATAATCAGCAAGAAAGAGATGTGGATCAGACGCACAGCAGTAGAACAGGAATGTGTGGGTTTCGCAATTGGTCGACATCGTTGTCCGTAAACAAATGGATTATGTATGGTTGTGTGAATGAAATCAATGTCTGTGTGAAACCACAAGCCTGATCCAGACTATGTTATGTGCCGCACAATCATAGACGGGCACGTGGGCTAAGTTACTGTCAGGTTGCCCGGGTCCAGACAGATATGAGATACCCGTCAGACGCCACTCATCTAAATCAAAAACTGCGAAGATTGCACCATTCCAGACAGATTATTTGCGACAAAGCACGGGTTGTGATCCCGTCTGATTAACCAGACGGTATAATTAAATAAATTGTGTTGGAATTTCAGTGCTAACTGCTGTTGAGGAATGTGGTGTTTGTGATTTGCCGGACCACAAGAATGAAACGGATTTATAAATAGAGTATTTTATTGATATTTATAGGCGTAGTTATTTTTATATGTGCATATGATCGCAGTTTTATATTTGCTCCACAAAAGCACAGCGATTTTTTGCTTATGAGAACTTAATGCCGCGTGTACGATGTATGAAATCACAAGTCTGGAGTCGAACTCAACCTGCTGGGTCTCGATTAAATTGATGAGCTGAAACTAGTCGATGTTCCGCTGAAAATGGTATGCAATACTGTGAGCTCTCGTACTCTCAAAGCTCTTGACCGAAAACCCCGTGAACTCACCCAATATAGAGCGACTGCGACAGAAAATGCTGCAATTTTCCATGACGAATTGGGTTACTGCACGAAAACAAAAGCCTTTCTGCATCTGAAAGCCGATTTCAAACCAGTTTTTCGTCCCAAACGGCCAGTGCCATGCGCCGTATTGTCAATTGTGAAAGAAGAACTCGAAGGGCTACAACCAGCTGGCGTGCTGAAACCCGTTAACTACTCCTCTTGGGCCGTTCTGTCTAGGCCTAGGCAACCTGACAGTATCTTAGCTCACGTGCAGTCTCTGACTGTGCGGCACTTTGCCTGGATCAGGCTTGTGCTTTCATACCATACCATACCTCTTGGGCCGTTCCGATTGTGAAGAAACCCAATGGCTCTGTGAGGATATGTGCCGATTTCTCCAGTGTACTCAATGCTGCACTACATTCCCATCAATATTATTTGCCACTACCGGAGGACTTTTTCAACAAGCTCAATGGTGGACGCACCAAACTGGCAACTCAGCTGATTCTCTGAACCTTCAACAACCTCCGTGGTAAGGTGAGTATGTATGAACTCGAAATGTTGGATCCAGGTAAAATGCCACGTGGGCTGAGATACTGTAAATGTTGTCATAACGGATAAAGTAAAGATTGTGGCAGCGGTAATGCAACGTGTTCTCATGTGTACTTCACAACTGGTAGCAAATCAAATAAGCACGGTGTTATCTGTGCTGCACAAAATTGTTGAACGTTTGCACATCCAAACTGAGGTATCTGGGCAACCTGACAGTATCCTATCCCATGTACAGTCTATCACTGCGCGGCACTTTGCCTGGATCAGGCTTGTGCTTTCATACACACATACATTTTACCAAAGAAAACACATTTCTCTCCACCCACGACCCTGCAGTGCTATCATTAATCGACATCAGTGAATACGAGAATATACTTATCACGGAAGCCAAACATGGAAGATCAACGCAAAGCTGGCAACACGTTTGGTAACCATAAAGTGCAGCAAGCATAACCACATTGGATGCTCGGTATTTTGTGGGTTGAAATAGAGGGATATCGCCATAAGTAAAAGTTATACATGCTTGGTGCATACAGCATGAAAAATAAACCTATTAGGAAAAACCTGGCTTTCGGTCATATCTATATTTTAGAAAAGATACGGTCGAACACCATAACGGACAATGCTACATTAAGCAGAATATACTGAAGTATTTAAATGCCAACAACAAGTACACCATAAATCCAACATATGAGAGGGGGAGGTAAAAAAGCTACGAAACCTGTAGAAGACTAAGACCAAATGAAATACACGTCGAAACACGTCGAGGTTTCGCTGGCCCAAGTCCACGGTATGTAGGTATGGATGTATGAAGCACAAGTTGATCCCGGCAAAGTGCAGTACCAGTCAGAGCTGATTTGGTGAACGGTAGATTCCTTTAGCCCGTTACGAGGCAATGTAAAAAAAAACTGAAGGCTAGGGTCAGTAAGTAGCATTTGAATGAGTGCCATCTAAAATTAAAGGACGCTATCGGTATGAAAAGCTATGGTATGAGTCAGCTCAGAGAAAAGGGGGAGTAAGGGAAAAGACGTTTATTTTCCCTAAAAACTCAATATCTTTGAAGATATTACGGTTCTATATTGACACTATGTCAACATAGATTTGAATTATTTGGCGCGAAAAACATGATTATAATTTGATCATACTCGCCCTTTATTCTGATTGGTCCATCGAGTCTTTGACACGGTTTTAATGTGCTATTTTCCAAGGTCATTTCCTTTTACATTCTCAGCCTATATATATGGATGAGTAAACCATGTTTGTTATTATTGGAAGTGAGCTCCCATACAAACTTCTCTGAAGCTTTGGTCTTCTCTCTCAATAGTCGATTGGGCAATATTGTGGGAAGCATATCTGGTGCATTATTAGCTCCATATCAAGAACGTAACAGTTTGGCGACGGGTTTATTCAAGCTACGAAATCATGGAACAATCCAAGATAGAAATTCTTTTGGAGCGAAAAATGATGCTAATGGAACTTCTTCTGCAGAAGCAAGTACCAATCACAGAACCTCGTGCTATTCCACCCTCCGTTGACGGAATTGCGAACAGCATCGCAGAATTCTCCTATGATCCGGAAGCTAACATCACATTTGAAACTTGGTTCAGGCGATATGAAGATCTTTTTCGTGTTGATTTCTCAGCCCAAGATGATGCATGGAAAGTCCGGCTGCTGCTACGTAAACTTGGCCCAGCAGAGCTGGATAAGTACTGTAACCTGATCCTACCCAAAAATCCTCGGGATAGAACTTTTGATGAGACGATCAAGTCACTGATTGAACTCTTCGGTGAGCATGTATCTCTATTCAACACTCGCTACAGGTGCCTCAAGCTGAAAATGAACGACACAGACGACTTCCTGACGCACATGGGCATTGTCAATCGCGAATGTGAACGCTTCAAGTTACGGTCCCTCACAGACGACCAGTTCAAGTCTTTGATATTCATATACAGCCTGGTATCTCCGCGTTTCGCTGATATTCGAACGCGACTGCTCAACAAACTTGAGCAAGAACCCTCATTCACTCTCCAAGCCATTGGTGATGAATATCTACGACTGGTCCGTCTCCAAGAAGATTCGGCAATGATTCAACATGGGAATCATGGCCCCGACACCGTCCATGCCGTTCAGCAAAGCAATTGGCATTCGCCACAAGTTTCCAGCCCAAAGAAGCCACCGTCTCCATGTTGGCATTGCGGAGCCTGGCACTATGTCCGATATTGTCCCTTTAAACAGCACCGTTGCAGTCAGTGCAACGTCACAGGCCACAAAGAAGGATTCTGCAGATCCAGAACGAAACAACAAGTTTCGTCGAAACCAAAGATTTCGAGATCATTTTCAAAGCCGCAGCAAAACCAGCAGAGGTTTTCATCAAAGCCCAGGACTCCTTGGAAGCATTCATCAAGTGGACACGCACTCAGCGTCACAACAACATTCCCAGTAAGTTCATCTCCGAAACGGCGGTTCATCTCAATCCAGATCAACGGCATACCCGTTCAGCTTCAACTGGATACAGCATCGGACATCACAATCATCTCCGAAGCAATGTGGAAAAATCTTGGCAGCCCACGTATCTATTCAACATGTCCGCCTGCAACCACTGCCTGTGGTGGATCGCTCAAGTTCATCGGACAACTTAAGTGTTGTGTGTCTTTCCGAGAGAAAACAGCAACATGTTCCTGCTACATCAGCAAAGCGAACTTGAATCTCCTCGGACTCGATTGGATCGAAGATCTCCAAATTGCAGATCAGCCAATCAATGCTTTGTGCAACCAAATCCAGTGCAGCAGTGCACCTTCTGACAGGATTGCAGCTATATCTACTGAGCAGTATGTACGTGATCAGTTAACCACAGCAGTCCGAAACCTTCCCGTGACGGTCGCAGATATCAAGAGGACCCTGAACGACGACGAGGTTCTCTCAGAAGCTATCAGATATGTTCAATCTGGATGGCCTAAGCTAGCACCACAATTGATTGACAATCAACTGTTCCA
>JACCGJ010016649.1:0-17681 GCA_013407085.1 Atriophallophorus winterbourni | reverse complement strand
AATCTATACATCCATCCAAAAGTATCGACAAACTGTGTCTCAACTATTTGCTAACTCTGCACTGATTCACATTCAACTTCAGTACATTTATTTGTGGTGGCAACTAGCACCTGTCCCGATTTTGAGTATCTCATTATCTACTCGTTAGCCTATGTTCCCTGAGCTGCAGTCATTATTTCTGTTTGTATTGAAACTCTTGCCATGAGTAATTGTGTCGTCACTCAGTAAAACGGTATTCCAACAAAAATTTAAAGCATTCATGTAGATTTTGCACCATATTGACTTGGTAATACTTTGGATTTATCGTGATATGGTGCATGTAAATTGTTTGTACACCAACAGTTTCTCACATATATTCAGAACTAGATAATCACCAGATTGCTGAGATTAAGAGCTTCAAATTTAAATTTATTGAATTTATGTACGCATGTCCGTTGCTATTCTACAACTAGTTGCTTATTAGAATAAAACATAAACTGTGAGAATCACTCGAATTTTCGACGTTACGGACTATTGGAAGTAAACAAAGGTTTGCAAATTACAATCATCACTGTATTCATTTTACAAGTGTGCCACAAAACGGAAATTTCTGGTAGATGTTTGGCCATGAATTTTGCTTCAGACTATAACTTTGTATACCGTTATATCACTGATTTATATCTCTTTTGCAGATTGATGAGTTGACTCAGCAATAAATTGGAATTGCCTGGGAGGTGTTTGGGCATAAATGCAGCATTAATGTGTTAAATATTGTTATTTAGAACACCATTTTAAGTGGCATTTTGGAATGGGCGTAAAGGTTCGTAGCCTCGCTATGATCACAATTAACGCCGACAATTTTAACGACACGTAATTATTATGCCAATTTTGAACGACACTACTGGTAACAAGTCACGGAACGGTATTTTTAAATTGTTTCTGTGTTAGCATCGACTAAGTCGTGAACAACCGATGTTATACAGAAGAATCATTATGCTGATGGTTCCAAACTTGAAAATCTCGCACCGTCGAAATGTTTACAGTGATTCCCTACTTGTAGCACTGACTGAAGTAATTTTGCTTGATCTCCGTTCGGTGGCCAAAAAGAACCATTTTGCCTGACTGTTTGTGTAGCTTTATCCTGACCTAAGTTGCGGCTATCAATCCAAAATCGCGAAACACTTTGTACCGCAAGTGCTGTTTATGTTCACTTCCTACGTTGCAACACGTTTATAAATTTGTCGATCAACAAAATATTCAGAAATAGAAAAATTTCCACCGTAAACAGGATTCATACTCATTTCGTCCGTCTCTTGTAAGGGTAATTCTCATTTCGCCGTCATACAATCAAATATTTCGCGCGTACACATTCCATATTTTTATGTTAATTAGTTTGACTCAATAGGGCTCAAATCACAGTCCTGGTTTCAATGGCTGTGTTGCTAGAACACGCTTCAACAAAACCGGATGCAATGTCAACCACGTCTTTACTCGCCTTTATTTTCACTTGCGTCACGGCTCAACGCTGAGTTTCAGCTGTACAACGCGAATCAAGTTCACCTACAGAAGAATGACAATAAGTCAAGCAGTGATTATCCAGATGGCAAACATAAAACAAACTCCTAAATATTATAGGCGAAGCTTGTAGTTATAAAAGATGTTCTTAACGTGTTTGCACGCTTGTCAATTTGCTAAGATTTGTCAAACCATTTCAAGCTAATTATTTATCTTCGAGTCCTCGCCGTATTACAGCCGTTCTTCAAAATTTGCCGAAATACATATCGCTTAATCGTTGATAATGCTCTTCATCAGCTCCAGGTTCGAATTGGCTTTCCATCAAACCATTCTCGTGCTCTTCTTCAGCAAACCTAATTCCTATTGTTTTGCAATTGTTGTCGTCCGGCTTTTTGACGTTTCATGCTCTCAGGTCATTCCGAAGGGTGGTTTTCTGCATAATCTAGGAGAGCGTTTGGTTAGCAAACCACATCTGTTTATATCAACTCCACTGCAATATATTAAATATTTTGTAGGCAGCGAGCTTGCGTTCGCTTATGGCAAGTAGTTCAAATTGTCAAAAAGTAGATGCACAACCGATTCCCTCAAGATCCCGGAGTCGGTAAGATTTTATGAGCACTCACATGGATTGATCCAACTTCAGCGAAATCTAAGCGCAAAATTTTTCAGACCATGAAATTAGGAACCGTTCCTCCAGTTTATTCAACCATAACGTTTGCCACCGATGTGAGGCCTCATATTGCCAACTGGAGCTGATCTTGTAAGTGAGAAATCATATAAACACACCCAACAAATAGCATTTAAAGGATTAGCACGTCCCATGCGTTAGTTCGTGTGTTTAAACAATCCATGGTGGGCAGCTTGTTGTTTAGACGCTTGCGTTTTATATATAGTTCTACTTGTTGCAGTAGTGTGCTCGTTAGTCGATTATCTAAAATGCTGAACGGCACCATATCTGTATCAGAATGTACAATATATGTTGTTGTTGACCTCTTTAGGCCGATGTCGACCATGGATATACTTCATAATCACATGATTTTTTCATGCTGCACAGCTTTTCGAATGATTAAACAGTCCCATTAGGGAGGAACAATCTCTCTAGCAGCACTCGATTCAACAGCACCCTTTAATATATATATATATATATATATATATATATATATATTAATATATTATATATATAATATATATATATATATATATATATATATATATATATATTCAAATCACATCGCTTGCGAGACTCTAAAACTTTGAAGAAGTAATCTATCTACAATGAATGCTGAGCGCCAACTGGACTCTGTCTCCAGTTGATGCCTGTGAGTTGAAGGGTTATTGAAACGCACTAGATTTGGTTTTCGTTACGATGAAGAAGAAAAGAAGTGCTTAAAAATATTCCGAAGCCATTATACATAGAAAGGATTGTTAAATGGATCTGCGGCTCTTTGGAACTCGATGCTGATTTCGGTCAACTAGTCGGTTACGTGTTGCCCAGCGTCTGTTGGAGCATATTTGCAAACGCTTTTAAAACTTGTCATATTCCATCTATTCCCCGATCGTTTGAACTTGAGAGATGCTGGCCACTCATAAAATAGGACACCAGGCGACGTCCGATTCATTGATCGATGCGTAGTAAGGGCTAATCAACTAATGAATTTATAAATTACCGATTTTGGGCTATAAACGTTGTAGGACTTGCTTTGTTGAGGTCGATTGTGGAAGCTTGCTGCTTGCAAGAAGAAGTTCGAGCATAATACGAGGCAGTCAAATCTGCTCCCATAATGAGCATTCTGTGACGCGAACTTGGATTTTGTATGTAGTAGTGCTGTTTTTTTGTGATGTGACAAACATAAATATAATCTAAGTGATACAGTGGTTTGAAGGAGTATGCTTCATAAAAAATCATTATTATCGATTGTTTTGAATGAATTGTTTAGTTAGGCGACGAATTTGTTTGTTTGTTTGCTACCAATCACTATCAACAAAACACGGTTAGCCCAAAATTTCGTGACAGTGGCAACGGAAACACTTCGAAATATCACACCTGTTGGTTGAAAAATTGTTTTGAGACATGCATATAAAACTATGTGAATATAAATACTTCACTTTAATGCATTTCCATCACACACAACGACTGGATTCGTACCGTTTGCACTCATCATGCAGGAGCAGTACGATCAAGATCCGCATGCGCTTGTATATTAAAACATGTGTTGGAAATATCATCAAATTGTAACTGTTGCTCAGTATTATTCTTATGGTAATACATTTCGACTAAAGAGTTCTGATATGTTTCTATGTGCCACTGCTGCTTTCGAAGGCTACTTCGCGAATCGAAGCTCATCATTGAATGTAAGAATGTACAATTATTATCCTTCAATCTTTCAATGCCTAACAACCGCGTCTATTAAAAGGCAACTATGTCTACTTTTAGCATTTAAACTATTTTTTAATGAACAAGAATAACCTATCTGTTAGAGATTATCACCCGCGCAAGCAATGAAGGCCATGGATTCTCAGATTTTAAACTGAACTCTTGCTACCAGCAGTGCACTTTGTTACTCGTTCATCCCAAATTCGTTAAAAGATTTTATTAACAGCTTTTTCAACCACCGAATTTTCAGAAAACATATCACATTTTGTACGATTCGCTTCTTATTAATGTACGTACCACTTTTTAAATAATGCATGCGCGCAAGTTTACATAGCAACCATTTATTTCAATCGAAATCTTGTCATTTGCCAGACCTTTGATGGTACATCCAATGCATTGGTTTATTATTTACACTTGATCCGTTATAACAGCCTGACATTAATTAGACCTCAAGGTCGCGCCACATAATGACTTACAACATAGAAAAAGCCATCATTCAATAATACTTTTATGAACCATGGTCATATGGCATCAACCGAAATTTCGTTAACAACTGCGATGCCGTTTAAGGCTTTACAGAGCATCATACAGCATCTTCGTCTTTATATTCATTGAAGCACAAATGTGAGCGTGGATCAATCCACTACTTCAACAAAATAATAACTTCAACAAATAATATTGTTTGAAACAAAATATTGTTTGACGTGCTGTGCGGACGCATATATTTGTGCTCACATACTTTTGGATTTATTTCCTCACTCGTTTGTCTGAGCTGGACGGTTCATATATCCTTGAAGTCGTCTGAATTTGCTCTTTCGGAATAAACCCGTTTCAACTTCGTGCAAGGTGAATTCTTGAAAATCCAATTTTCAAGTTTTAATCTAAATTTACCGACGCGTGCAACATCCCTGGCGATTCAGAATATTGTTCCTGTTCGAATACTGTTGAGAAGATCAACATCATTTCGAATTGACTGATAGTTTTTTCAACTATATCAGATCGAAACTCGTTCAACCACATCACTTTTATCCAACTCGTTCGCATTTTACCGCTTGGATCGCGTCACTCCGATCCAACGCATTCACTCCACCAGTAGCTACTGATCGATAAACAACTGCACCGCCAAGTGCACTGACGCATCACTCGTTGGATTGTAACAATGACGCGAAGGATGACCTCGATGCCCAAGACAAAGGCAGCACGTGATGCGTGTCAAATGTGTAACAAAGGGGTAAGTGCCAGATCCAACGTAGTTTGGATAAAATACATACCAAATGTGATAAAGCCCTAACGCAGGAAATGATATCTTTTATTAACAACGTTGATTTACCGGGTGTTTGCTACGTATGTTGTGCGCGTAGCGATACGGCTACAAATCCTCCCCATGAGGCAAAGCTGGAATCTCGAATAGAGATTTTGGAAAATTGCTATCGAAAACTTGAGGAAACATTTAAACCGCTTTTGGTAGATACACTTGTCAACGCAATTCGACCCGAAATAAATGTTGCTCAAGACGAAAATGAAATGAAAAATACACCAATAACTGCTCCCTTATTGTAGTTCATAGTTGTTCTCCGAGCTGGTATGATTGATTGCGGACGTTTCGTCATCAAACTAGATGACATCATCAACGAAACTTCTTTCGAAGTAACTGGGCAGTGGACATCATTCGAATTTATCTGCTGCGTTTCGACCTCATCTAATGTTATTGGCTTGAATCCTAGCATGTCTTCGTTGGCGTGTTCCCTTAACTGAATGTGGTGCACAAATATCTCGGAATCGACAGATTCACTTTTTAAGCAAAAAATGCACATGAGCTGAAGGAATGGACTAAGCTCTGTACACACATGGGCTTGAAAGCTTTGGTGCCTTCATCGATGACGCGCTTAACTCGGCATAAATGCTCCGCACACGTAGACCGGCTGCGCCTATTAAGGGTGACATTGCGAACCAAATCTGAAATGGAAGAAGTCATCCTCAATGCGTATCAACTCAGTGCTTGTCCCGGTTTGACCTGCCGAGTCCAGGCCGACATACCCTGATGGGAAAGGAAAGGTAAATCCACATGTCGAGACCAGTCTACTTCACGTAGTTTAATATTCCTCGGTGTCCCGAAAATGTCGATGTAATATCCGCATCTGAAGCAATGGTTATACATTGCCGATGCTATTGGATCTCGTGATTGCGTTGTCGTAGACACTTTTAGAATACCTAGATCCTCTAACTACAAAGGCAATGGGCCCAGTCCTCTGAAAATCACTTTTCTAACGACTGAAATGGCTATCGCTATGAATACCGACTGGAAATCTAACCGCTCAAAACTTCCACCAGACGTGAGACTAAGCGTACCCCAGCTTGTTCCATCACTGAAACCCAGAGAACCATCGTAACCACATTCTGATTGCAATCTTGTTACTGACAGTCAAAATGTTACCCAAAAAACGAAAAGGGTCCGACTCATCGCGAGTCGGAGCAAGAGCTACAGTACACGATCCGACATTGTGTAAGATAAATACGATCAAGTGCATATATACAAATTCTCAGTGTTTAACTAACAAATTAGCTAAACTATGTGAGCTTTGTGATAGACTTTCACCCGATTAGGTTGCAGTTCCAGAGACTTGGTTCCAGCCCTGCATGACTGATTCTGAGCTTTTGATTCCGAAAATCTCACTACTACGTCGCGATCGCGATCGAAGATCTAGTGGTGGAGTTGCAGTCTGTTATCACGAACATTTAGCGCAGTGTAACGTCATCGATCATCCTGACCTCAGCCTTCCTGATACGATGTGGTGTTCAATAAAACTAGTCAATGGAGATGAATGTACGATCGGCATCATTTACCGCTCGCCATTATCCGAAAGCTCATTCAATGATAAGCCAATGGAATCACTGCAGCGCATCACAAGCTGCCAGACTACGCAATTACTGATCATAGGTGATTTTAATCTCCCGCATCTGTTTTCAAGAGGTGAGCACACCCTGCATTCGCTTGAACATAAATTCTAGGAGGTTATAGAATTTGCTTCACTGCACAATCAGGTTAACCACCCAACACGCAGGCGGGGTATTGACCTACCTTCAACCCTTGACCTTGTCTTAACGTGTGAGGCAACCGCGGTAGAGGATATACAATACCTGCCACCACTGGGAAAGAGTGATCATGCGGTGCTTTTGTTTGATTATGTATGTAGTGCGGAACTATGGAGCGAACAGACGAAAGTCATAAAGAAAATACAATATGAATCCTTAAATATCAGATGCACACACGTATGAGTTTGATTCAATGGATTCTGGCTCATATTACAATACGTTTGTAAATTAGCGGAATTCGAAGATTTAAGAAAACTCGATGTTTGTACCATACAAATGCAGCTACAACAACCAGTTTGTTATTCGGAGTAGAACTAAGAAATGGTTAGCAGTTAAGCGAGTATTGGGTAACTCATAAGAAGTTTGGTACGGAAGCAATTTGGAAGCGATTCTCTAATATACGGAATAACGTCACGACTCTTGCAACAGAAGATCGCATGCAATTCCAATGGAACTCGCTAAAGAGAATGGTTAAGAATCCTAAGCTTCTCTACAAGATAGCAAATGAACGATCAAAGATCAAACCAGGTGTATTATCTGTACTAACACCTAATGGATTGACCCACATTGCCCAAGATACCGCCGATGCTTTAGCAACGTTTTACTCATTTGTATTCAATCCCAAGCGTTGTATCCCTTATCAAGTTTAACCAAGTTCGCCACATTTCGAATTACTAAGTGAAATGACTATCAACGAATATATGGTTGGGCGGGAACTTTGTCAACTAAACGAAAAAACGTCCCCTGTCCCAGACAAAATTACCCCTGCAATACTTCGCAGGTGTCGCGTTGCTTTGACTGCTCTTCTCACTCGCATATTCAATCTCAGCTTAAATGAAGAAAAATACCACCTCAAAGGAAAGCAGGGATGATAACTCCTATTTATAAATGCGGTAGCCGTTCAGACACAGCAAACTATAGACCGGTAACGTGATCTCTAAATTAATGGAACGCATTGTGACTGCGCGCATAAGAGAACATTTTAAAAACCAAAATATTTGACCGCAGCACAACACGGTTTTCAAAAAGATCGTTGCTGTTTATCTAACCTTCTTACAACGTTAGAGGATTGGACCAAGGCAGTCGACGAAGGTGAGGCTGTACATGCTTGCTACATCGATATTTCCAAAAAGAGACAACCATGACATCTTAATTAAAAAGCTCGAAGCTTATGGAATAACGGGAATATTGCTGAATTGGATAAGGGACTATCTTACTGATAGACATGTCCAAGTTCGCGTTGGCAGCACCTTATCTAGAAAAATAAACGTCACGAGTGGAGTTCCGCAAGGCTAGGTGCTTGGACCTCTTCTATTCTTGTTGTATATGAACGATATAGTAGAGGATATTGGATGAAACTTGATAGTATTTGCCGATGATATTAGAATATGGAAACGTGTCGAGTCTGTTAATGACTGTATAGCATTACAACGGGATCTGTGCACCTTATTTCGTTGGTCCTAATTAAATGATTTACCATTTAATCCCGCGAAATGTAAAATGCTTCAGCCTGGAAAATCTCTGCACCACACGTATAAGCTTGGCACGCAAGATCTCGGTATCTGGGTTTCGTTTAAACTTAAGCCTGGACATCATTGCCGGATGGTGTACAATAAAGCTTGAGTCTTCTCAAAAGAATATTCAGGATTTTTACGCCCGAAACCCTACCCCGGGTAATTAACACGTATATATACGTCCTGTTATGGAATATTCCATCCAAGCCTAGGCACCATGTCTGTGGAAGGATATCGAACTACTCGACAGGATTTATCATCGTGGTCTCCCGGTACAGAAATTTGCCTTTCAAAGAGCGAATGTTAAAACTGAATCTACACGATTTTACCCAACGACGGATACGTAGTGACCTTATGCTGACATTCAAAATCCTGCATACTGAAAACCATCCCCTTAAACACTTGCTAAAACCCAATGGCCTTACTCGAACACGAACACATTCAAAGGCTTTAAGCATTCCGCATTCTCGATTGGATATTTGTCGTAATTTTTTCTCGGTAAGAATTTGTTTCACTTGGAACTATTTGCCTGAAGAAATCACACGCTCAGAATCTGTTGAGGTTTTCGCTTTCAAACTCGATGAGTTTATGACGAACCAAACGGTATGTGACTGTCCTTATTGATTTTTGAGATATTTTATATTTTTTATATATTCCATATACTTTGTCATCCTATGGTTATTGTTAAGCTAACTGCTTTTTCTACCATAAAATGTTCTGAGTTCTGAAAATTCCTTATATCGAGTCGAGCGCAAAACAATGAAAAATTTACTTTCATATTTTGCCGATGTCTGACAATGGAACTATGAATCAAGTATACCGAACATTAGAGTTATGAATGCTGTTAACTATTTCAAAATAATGTTAGATTGGAAAGTGTTGTGACATTATCGATCACATTAATAACGGAACACAAAAGTCGTGCTGCCTGACGTTATAAATTGGTTGTCACGACTTTGTTTGTTTGTTACACGTGCTGTCGTCATAAATACTGTAACACCGCGCATGATTCATTATTATCGCAGTCATTATGTTCCAGACCACTGAAATCGCTATGCTCCGCCCGCGGCACTGCAATGCCAAGTTAACTCAGCTATTCATCATGAAAATGTATCGTTCGATTTTTCAAATGGTGCTAAATCATTTGGCTGCGACATTCAGTAATGTCATTGCTTCAAAGTTTTGGATGTGTTGATACCCCATCAATATCTATCAACAAAAATACAGCAAAATAGTTTTCTGCATTCTTTCTAACGTTTTAATCGTAGTGAAATGTAACAAGTCTTGAAACACAAAATGAATGAAGGAGACTTCGTAGAAATGGATGCTTTTGTATTTATATGTAACTTCTTCGGTAATGTGCGGTAATTTAAGGATTTTGATATAGCCTTGAGTAGATATCTATCTATCTATATCTACGAAACTACACAGTGTTCTCGCGAAATTTCAATACATGAAAGATTCTCTAAAATACACTAATGCACTAGTAGATTAAATTGTGATCCAACGATAGAAGCAATTGCATTTTTTCAAAAGCTTTCAGGAAAATATCTATTAATAATTATTTTGAAATTGCATAATTTATGAGTTATAGTGACGCGCAAAATTTTGTGGTGCTTATATCACATTTTTTCACTTACATTACCAGGTATCCATTACAATTTTCATGTTAAAATAACAAACAAATAAATGTGGTTTACGGCGAACTATCCCGCGTTCCATTGTCACAGCGTAATCGCAGTCAGGATAGCAATTTCACTGTCTCGATTTCACGCTCGATTAAGTTGTAAATGTTATTTCCTGAGAATTATCACAATGTTTCATGTTGATCGGATCAGAGAATTTTCAGTCAGGATTGCCGCCAATTTTCGCTATCGTTTGTTCCCGCATCTAACACAGCTGATATGATAATGATTTAATTAATGTAATCGTGAAAATAATGGTAGTAATATAATGATGGTTTGAGGTATTGTGTGCCTAGGATGCAAACTACTTTGTCATTAAGGATGATCGGATTTGTCGTCCTAAATATGTTTGGTCATATAGACATGGGCGGAAAATTACTCCAGCTAATTAACCTGAATTCTTGATCACGTTCTCTTGTATGAACGCTATCTCATTGAAAGTCTAGTATTAAATTTCACTTTCCCGAAGCGTATGCTGTATAATAACAGTGATTTTGAAATTTTCACTGATATCGTCAAGACCATATTACTAAATCACCTGAATTATGAGATGAACATCAAAAATTTATAATAATTCAATTTAATTTTCCATCAGTATGATTTGAATAAGTTGTAACTTGCGGGATAATAAAATAAATTTACTAAAAGAATATTAGTTTAATATACTGAAATCTGCTATGTTGGTTGGCAACCGCGTTTCTTTATACCAAATGTATATTACGTAGTTCCAAAGTTTAACTAATCTGTATATTCTCAAGTTCACCTTGTTGTTCCCATATAAATACAAAACACGTTCACGGCCAAATACAAGTTGAACCTTCGACTTGTGGTCAAGGTTGTATTCCGGCCTTATTCAGTTTTCCTGTCTGTTGAGTTAAGAACATCGCATCGGTTGACAGAACGCAACGACTGTTTCTGCTACATCATCCGCTTTCATTATAACAATTATTGAATCTAATCTTTCCACCTCCACCGAATCAGTAAATTATTAATGAAACCGCAGTCAACCGTTAGAGCACCGGTAAACGTATAGGGGATGAGAAATTTACGATCAATAATTCGACTACTATAATAAAATATAATTCAACTAAACAATAACCACGGCTGAATTGAGGCTTTGTGGAATGCCATGCTTGATTCCAGAATTATTTGATTAAAAGTAAATCAGTTTTACAATAAACGTAACTACCACTTTGTTGTTAGGGTGTAATTTTTAACATAATTATGAGATCAAGTGAGCTGACAACTTGATGGTGGAGTAAGAAATCAAAAATGATTTACGCGCACAAAAGCTGATTCAATTTTTATGGTTTGCATGCGCTGAAATATTCGGGTATTATGGAGAAAATCAACTTGATTTTACTGAAAAATCAGGCTAATAAAATAACCGTCTATTATCCTTCAAATTTCCAATCCATTATTTGAATGAATTAGAATAACCATGTTTCAAATTATAACAAATTATTGCCCGAAGTTTATTGTAACTAATTTTAATCGCTATTATCTCTCATAGCACATAAAATTAAGTAAAAAACGTGGCCGATGCTTATCAAATAAAAATACGAAACATCTGCCCCGGAGTTCATCAATGATTTGTTTGCCAAGGTATATCGTTATCTCCAAACTGAAGATTCGTCGAAAGTATTTGGATCTAAATAAACACATCGATCCGCGGCAGAGATCAAAGTGTCGCGTGGACTGGAAGAATAGTCATTCGTTAAGACAGACTTGATATCAAGAGACAATGGATCCGGTTACTTAAGGAAGATAAAGATAGTTTCCGGTAGCTATATATCGTATAATCAATAAGATTACCACTCAGCATTTGAACTGAATAGATAGCATAGATTTTCATACTCTTCTTCATTTTTTGTTATCATTTGTAGTTTACCACTAATAATGAATACAATGAAAAAGTTGAAGGTTTTAAAGTTTATTAAAATAACCGCTGTTATTCAAAAGAGCAATTTTTCTAGCTTCAGATAGATTTCGTGAAATAAGTGTGAATAGTAGATTCTGTTTATGTGAAAAGCACAGCCGTGTAGAAGACATTTTACGTATACGATGTGTAGGAAACTCAATGTACCGATCCGACCGAACAGTTTTTTAAACGATGTAAAGTTGTCAAGAGTAGCTTATTGCAAGTACACTGTTGTCAGTAGCTTGAAAATGCTCTCTATAGATAATGTGCAAACGTGCACTAGACCGTTGAGACTTGATCTTAAATTGTGAGAAAACCGTATATTCCTACTAACTGACTGAATGATCATTTCAAACTTGTCTACGATTACAAATATGCACATTTTCAGACTAAAACTTTAAGCTCAGAGCGACTGATTTATCAATCCATTGAAAAACAACCGGAACTGAAAGCAAAAACCACCGAACATGCCTTCTGTGTATTGTGTTGTAATTAAATCAAATAATTGTCATCTCATTGCGGTCAAAACGATAATCCGGACGAATGGAGGGGATCATAATCTTCAGGTGCTCTTGCCCGTTTACCCATGCGTATACGTCGCAATCCACGTTTGTCCACGTATCTCCACGATGGATAATCATCCACTAGATAATCTTCCGAGGGAAGGTAATTGACGGCCGTTCGAGCTTGGGCACCGTACGACGCAATCAGAAATGCTGTGTAGACGAAACATATGGAATAATAATGCTAGCCCCAAATAAAAAGCGAAATTTGAACAGACCAATAAAAATTGAATAGCTACCATGTCGATGGCTAGAAATGTCTAGTCTTGCGTCTATCAATTGCATTGCATGTGTTAACCATTGTTTCAAGGCTATCGTTACGCAACTTCTAGGTAATATCACGTGAAAATTGTTTGCCTCTTTGTTTGATATTGACCAGATTCATATATGATCTCACGTACAGATTTAAAGCGGAATAACTGTTGAGCTCAAACCCAGCATATCGACGCTGTGCTTGTATGACGCAGAAACATTCAAATACAGATGCTTTCTTAAAGCTCATTCTTTCAGCAAGTTGATTTGCCATGTGATTGAAATTTTAGCTCCGGTAATCTTAATCATTAATATGCGAAATTTGTCTACCATTTCTCACCGTTTGCAAACACGTGGTTTTTGACATTCCTGTGCAAATCTGACGAGTTCACGCGGTGTAATATGAGAATGCTTATGTAGGAGAAAATGTTGTTCAAACCAAAATATTTTGCCTTGTTTGCTGTATCTGTCTGGGTTAATCATACATGAACGTTTGAAATAGCTTTAACATCCCATCCTGTTTAAACTCGTGTGTATATTTACGGCGCTGCTCTCATCTGATATGCAAAAATGATGAAAACATGTTTTATGGTGCGGAATCTGGCGAATCATCAAGGTTACGCCAGTCTTATTAAATTTACTAGCCTCACGCGACGCCGTGAACTGTTGCTTAAATTTTGGCAACGATTTAAAGCAAGTGTACTAATAGGCATATTTTGTGGCCAGACACCATAGATTCAATCATAGGATGCTAAAATGTATTGAAAATAACCAGACAGAATTTGTTCACCCAACGAACATGTGGATGTGCATAACCTAGTTAAATCGACGCAAACTTCTATATAATTATTCTTATTTCATTTGAATTTCATTTGAAATATTTAGAAACAAGAAAATATATTACAGCAAATTATAGCGCTGTGATGAAATGAAAATATTTTGCATTTGTCTCACAGCTAACATTTTTGAAAAAAAATTTTGTTTTGCAAGGTAAATCATAATCAGTGTTTGAGTTGAGAAAGATAGCGATGTATATCCAACGAAGCGTCATGCTGTCATTTTGACATTTCATCATTATGAAAGATCTAAACCGAACACAAGTGAACACAGAAGTTTGGTATGTTTGCGTTGAACTTGCAAATGAATGAAGAGCGAATTTCTTCGCATGAACGTTGGGTAGCAAACTGGTATGATTTTCTGATAGTTAGCAAAGAGTTAACATTACCCTTGATGTTATGTCATTGTGTGATTTATCCAAACACCAATAAAGAGAAAAAATTGTGAAAATAAATACTTCCAAATACAGAACAGCAAGCACACAAAGCACTGAATACACTATGTTCTATGACGTGAATTGCTTGAAACAAATGCGTATGTACATTTTGGAAAATGTGCTTAAGCAAGATCACTGAAATATCGAGTTCTACAATGGGTAGCAATAATATATTGTGGTGCTCACATCTTCATTTACACTCCACAACTGGCTTCTGGCTGTTTGCTGTCATCAGGTAGATACAGTAAGATCTGATTCGGTGAGCGTTGGAACAGTGGTAAAGTGGTAAAAATTCAGGCTTGCGTTCCCACTGTTAAATAGGGTTCTTAACAAGAACCCAGATGTTCAAATACCGAATCACAAAGTGAATTCTGGCCAAGCGCTCGGGGTAGTATCAATAGTTTCGAAACTAACTGAAACAATCTCGCACCCAGTCGTTCAGTAGCGGCATTTTAAGAATGTTAAACGTTAGCAAAAGGCAAAGAAATTAACAAGAAAATTTCGAAAACGATAGCAGTTTTCAAATAATCTGCACGATCCATCAACAATTACATTTTGAATAACGGGATCTTGATTGACCAATATGAAAAATGAATGTAATATCTGATAACGAATTTAAAAACTTCAGATGATGTATTACGCTACAGTTGATATTTTAATGCATACTGATAATAGACCAGTGTAGTATTAATAAAGTTCTACGATCTTCATCAATTGTAGGATTAATTTTCATGAACAAGTTAATGCAATCGTTGAAGGAAGCCGGTAATATTGTAAGCCTAACATTGTTCAACTTAATAGTGAATAGTTTTCAGCCATCAATTCAAAATCAATTCTGAATTTTTATGTATGATTTAATAGGATACAGAAAATTCATTCGTATTTATTACTGTCACATCCTCAGTGATTTTATGAGAAACAGAAATCTGTTCAATCATACACAGAATGCGCCGAAACATGTTCTCTAGTCAAACAAATTAGCCTGCTTGGATTTCAAGGTAGCTTTTTTTAGTTTGAATAATACCTTAACATTCAGCATTGACTATAACCTTGGTGTTAAAACTGAGTTGGATTTATGAATCTCGTAAAAATACAATCTGAAAGTGAAGCACGAATCCTAAAAAGCTTGCAGTTGAAAACCATGACACATTCTCGTTTTAATTTTATTATACATGTGATATGTTGAACAAGTAAAACTTCACCAAATCTAGACAACATAAAGAATTTCGCTGATGCAGAGTAAAAAATCAATGACTTACCAGCAATTAAAGTGATCAAAATATATTTCATCTTAATACTAACAAAACAAACGAATTTGAAATAATAATACACTAATTTTTAATTTATAGGGAGTAAGATCTTAAGAGCGGAGGTGTCAGTCGTTCCTCATTGGTTCATTTGGGATCTGTGAGTAGATGGGGAAACGCGGATCATGCTGAATCAATCAGAAAATTTTTATTCAAGCTGCTGTGATTAAACAGATTTGTCTTCCAGATTCAAGATTCAAGATTTATGGTTGAAAAAGCAATTACTTTAAAATAACCATGCAGTTGAACTATAGGTACAAGTGTATATGTGTATATGTGTGTAGAAAAATTTTAAAATCAAAATTATTCTGGTAACGATAGATTATAAATAGTTCGGGGCATAATTTGATTGGCTCTCAGGAAATCGTCCAGTTTTAATTTAAATATAGAAAAAGTGTTTGAGCTTACCAAATTGGCTGGCAGGGAATTCCAAGCGAAACAAATACGCACAGAATAAAAATACCTGCGGCAGTTCTAATTGGAGTGGGGTATTTCCAACTTGCCAGTTTTATTCAATAGTGTGTTCGAAATGCAAACTATTTTCATCATTTCTGCACTGTTTCAAGACATGCAGCTCCAAATTATATTGTTCCTACATGATGCGTGCAAACAGCATGAAACACATCGTGAGAGGTGTGAATTATGGAAATACATACAATCATGTTTATTTATTAAGCCCTTGGGGTTAATTCCAAACCAGCAACTTTATTTATCTTCATATCCCATCGATCGCGTTGCTTCGCTTGTTGGGTAGTTAGGAGAAAAGGCATTAACCGAAGACACTTTTATGGACCGAAAATAATTGTAATGATAAATCGTGGCTTGTTAGATCTGCTTATAAGTTGCGGTATGCTGACTGTTTATTATTCAACATCGTATTATGAAAACGTGTTTGTGATAGCGGCGTCATGCATCCGTGAATAAGATAATGGAATTCTCGGGCGATCGAAACAACAAGGTGCAACTAGCATTTCGATACTAAATCGGATTCATTCTGTTTGAGAAAGTTGACAATGGTTGTGCTAAAAGATCATCCTTTGAATGCATTGACCATCACATGCACCCACGATCGGTTTTTTACTGAATGTACCAAGCAGGTATGGACAGTAGGATCAGGATCTGTATGCCAGAAACAGTAAACAAGTTGTGCTTGTTAGCTCATTTGGGTCATGTTTGTACGACCAACATGTTCAGTCACATGTGTCATAAGACTTGTTACTGGGAATTAAACTATAATCATAAACAAATAAACACAGTTGCTTGAAACTCCCTCATGCACCCTACGGCGCGTTTCGTGCTGTTATCAGGTACAGAAACTTGCCCTGCACTTGTAATAAACTCCTGACTGTAACACATTTATATTGTATTTGATAGTTATGTTCTTTGATGAAATTTGCAGCAAGCGTCTTTTGCATTTCATTGTAAGCTTGAGAGAAAGTGCGTCTTCGGTTCAACTTGATCAGCCTAGTTAATGGCAGTCAATAACATTCCAAGAACCGTAAGTAAATCCATGCCTCTGTTAAAGTATTTATCCGTTGCTACAGCTTGAAAATTCCGCAGCCATTGTTCCATATCATATTCAACAAATGGAAATCGCTACGGTATATTTATGGTCATGGTGCCAGTGTAGATAATGAGAATTGTGTCAAGTCAATCAAGCACAATATGCGTTTCTTTCCCCAATGTAAATTATATTGTTGACACATGATTCGAAGTCAGTCGACAAAACGTTAACACTGACACCCCAGGCAGATTCCGTCCAAAAACATGAAGTCAGGTGCCGATGCGATTTTCTCGGTAACCAATGTTTCACGGGAGCTTTATCACCCGGAATGCAACAAATAACACGAAACCAATTACAGTTATTGTGTAGTGGAATGGCGATCACAGAAGATTATTATATAAACGGTACATATTGACAAATTGATTAAAATTTGACTAAATAAGATAGTGCAATTAGATCTGCTGCTTTAAAATTGATCGAAGTGGAGGAAACGGACACAGATTCCCACAAATTGAGGCCATCGTGCTGCGCAAAAACCTATTCGAAATGATTATAAAAATAATCGCATCTTGAAAGCTTCTAAATAAGTCGGTTTTCGCACCGTATGCTTTCGAGTAAAAGGAAGATCGAACCAGATTGGCGATCATTAGTTTCGGTTTCAAAACCCGAAGATTAACATAAACTATGCCCCAGATACATGG
>JACCGJ010016648.1:0-24063 GCA_013407085.1 Atriophallophorus winterbourni | reverse complement strand
ATTCATTGAAAATTGATCGATGCTGCACTTACCATCAATTCTGACTGAGTAGATAAATGTGGCAGATTTTTGATATTTTCGTATTCCACTGTGATATCCCTTTGGAGCAGCCCCAATAAAGATCTATTCCATGGTAACATTGAGTAAAATTTATATAATAATAATGAAGTAAATGTGAAGTAAATAACATTATATCATGATATGTTCCGTGAGATGCTGCCGAAACATTGAATTTCAGATTTTGAAGTGAGTGTTGTTGTATATGGTGATTGTCCCTAATACAACGAGTTGTCACGAGCTTATATATTTAGCGCATTCGCCAACCGCATATTTTGAGATATCAGTGCTGTACGTATATATATCAAGGTTTTCTTTTTGTAAAAGTTTGTTAAATGATATTCATTTTGTGTATGTTTGGAAGGCTATTGAATGCTTTGTTGCTACGAAACGAAGATCAAGCCAGATGTGCGGGCAAGACTGAAAAACCTTCTTGCCAGAATATCAGCATATTGTCACTTGAATTCGAGTGAAAAATGACAACATACAGGGAACGTCCACCGAAGGAGATCAACGACCAAAACTTTCAACGCCACCTATAAAAATATACAACTTTTGGTTCTGACTGACCTATCGACCAGTGAGACTAATGTTTAGACGTTAAAATATTTTTAGTGGCTATCTACCTCCGTCATTTATTAATGTGATTGAAAATTCCCCATGGCGGTAACTTTAACGCAAATTAAATAAGAATCATCGAACATCGAAAACAATTACCGAAACATTATAATTTTTGTGGTGCTTTCGTTCAAAACTCGTTGAAAAGGGGGCCACAAAACAATATCACAGGAAATTAAACTAAACGCATCGAAACTCCTTATAGGACAGATAGTTGCAATACAGCGTTCAATATAATCATCAACATGTTCATCAGTTGCTCGCATAACGGAAACAAATGCAGCCGACACAGAGTATCACAGTATTACAACAGTAGAGCCCAAAACGATCAGGCAAATTTGTGAGCAAAAACCCCGATAACGCTAGATGATTGGACACAAGCAATTGATGCTTGTTATATGGATAACTCTAAAGCATAAAATGGGGTTAACCATAACCTACTGCTTTAGGCAAATTTGATAGAAAAATCCTCGAACGCCTACTCGTGAGGAGTCGGATTGATAGATATTCTTCACTCCGATTGCCTCCTTTTCCACACTCAATCCTTGGTGCGAAAAGTTACTATAAAACGTTTCTACATATACGCACAAAGGTTGGGGAAGAAAATCAGTGAACTGCATGCAGTTTTCCTGAAATGTTTATCAGATAGCATTGTCCTAACGAAAACATGGCTACGACTCATCACACGTAAAGCTAACTAGAATAACCCTTTATGCGACTTATTCACAATGACAGTGAGACGAGTAAACTGCATGAATTTAGACGGAATGATTCTTTGTTTATCTAATTTACTGATAACGCTGGATGACTGGAAACAAGCAATTCATGCTTGTTATCTAGATATTCTCATACAGCAGCAGAAGCTCGAATGGCGTTATATCCTTGAGGAGTTTGTGAACTGGCAAATACTTAAAAACAAATCGCACTGCGCAGATCCAAAACTCGTTCTGGTTCATGGCTATGAAATACTGGAAACTGTTCAATCTAACCATTTCGTGATTTGCGGAGGATCATTAAGTATGGTGTTCAGTCCAGTAGCCCAAAAAAAGGAAGGTCTGCTATTGCAAAAGGATCATGATACGCTTCACAACTGGTGGTTGAAGATCAAACTGCCATTTAACTTTATCTAATGTTGGTTCATGAACGGCGGTATCGAATAGAGTACATATATCATTTAGTTTAACAAGCCGTTGAAATTTGCAGTGCAGTAAAAGATTTAGATGTCACGATAGGCTCCGGTTTAAAAACCTCACTTCAAACGATCGCTGCCTGTACAAATGCGACATGTGCCCCCGATCTACTCAAACGGGTATTTCGAAAATTTTCGTCCAAGATATGCCTAAGGATCATTATTATTTTCTTGAGACCATTCATTGAAAACAGTGTGCAGTTATGGTATCCGTGATTCAAGAGGGATGTAGAACTTATGCAGCGATTCTACCCCCGCTCAAGAAAACTAGTTCTCAGCTCACATGGATTTGTTCGGCATTCTGTATCGACGGATCAAAGATGACCTATTCCTAATTTTTCGAAAAATTCCATAATCCATCCATCATTTACAGAGCCTATACTCGTGAATTTTTAAGAGGAATTATCCGCCCATGAATATATGCTGGTGGTACCCAATTCCCACTTGAACTTTAGAAGGTGTCTCTTTTACTTGGAACAGTTTACTTTTTACCGTCGCTCACTCTACTAATCTGCGTAGGTTTAAAACGAAATCTGACAAATTTTGTTGACTTATCCGTTTCATGAACACATATACGGTTTGACCTTCCCGCCTTTCTTGTATTAATATATGTACATTTTAAAATATACTAACATCCAATAACTATTTTTGAGCTCGTTGCATTTTAGCCCATTATAAACCTTGAGACGTTGAATTACCTTGAATCACATTGTGCAGGTTAGACTAATACTCAAAAAACTCGTTATTCACATTGAGTGAGTGGGAGCTCTTTTTATAAGCTTCATTTGCCAGATAATCTAGTAAGACTAGATAAGCGAATATATGAAAAACATCTCGACTCAACGTGAAATTTGAAAAAATCTTGTTAACACATAAAATCAGCAGGATCGTTTTTGTCCAATGAAATTAAAATAAAAAGATTGTTTGTTGATTTCGATCGGTTGATAGAGACTAGGAATGTATATTGCAAGCATACTATGATCTAATGCTCTAAAGTTTTTCGAACGACCAAATAGACAGATTTGGAAGGACCATTCTCGTCGACACTTCTCAGGGCCATTCTAGTTACTCAACTGCCAGTGACATTTGCACGCTGTGTGCGTGATTAACGCTTAACAGACAAGATTATTATCCGCTGTTTCGAAGTTTAATGATTATAACAAGGCTTCCATCAATATTATTCACTGACGAGCTTTGGCGAAACAAATGATACAATTTACGTTACGTATTCTCGTTGAAGCATTATTTTTATTGGATTTGTTGCCAATGACCACAGGAGATGTGATGAAAATTTCTTCAAATTTATTTAATGTGAGAAGAATAAAATGTATTAAATTTGCTTGGCTGCTTAAGTGACATATATCCAACAGTTTTGAACCACCATCAATCAATCGACGGCTGCGTATCACTCTTAACGTTGCGGAGTAAAAATCAGTTTTAAAAGTAGCGTCTTGAGTGACGCTGCAGTAAGAACTAATCCATCGACGGCTATCACACACGTGAGGCCGATAATGACCGACTGTGGGCACCAACACCATATATTGCTTATACGTAGCCTTAATTCGGCAAATACGGAGGACCTAAATTGCTGACGGAAATATAAGTTTCAGTGACGTAAATAGTTAATAATATAAAAAAAATTGATGAAATTAAATACACAGTTTTTCGCAAGAAACTTACCCCAACCAAATCTTTCTATCTTTTGCTGACGCTTGTATTATATTACGAAAATTTATAAAATCATCGTGTTTGAAAAAATGAAGTAAACCGCCACCGGTGTAATGCCCGCACATTTCAATTGTCATTCGAAGTAAATTTTTTGGAGATTCTGAATTGAAAGATAGTCGGTATTCCTCATTACTGTTTCTGAATCGAGTCCAAATATTTCGCCAGTATGCATTCAGTAACGTATCAGTTAAATTTATTGCACTTGGAGTTTCTACCAAGCTGCAAGTCTCAGAGTCAATTTGAACGACATAGGTTGAGATGACGACGTATGTGTAGAACACTGGCACCGTGGCGAGATTTATGAAGCATAAGCAAAGAATCCACTTCCATTGGGGTTTTAATGTGTGATCGAACCGGATAATCCCTATTGGGTAAAACGAATAAGCCTGTTACCAATTGAGATAAAAAAAACTCTACATCGGATATCATATGTTATTATTCAAGTAAAGCATTTGTGTGTTCTGATTGCCGTTCACAATTTACAACAAGACACAATTGAAACAGAATTTAAATATCATGGTATTAGTATATAAATTTTGAATAAATTTGTTTGTTAAAATTTCTATTTATCAGATAAATCAGATAAGAACAATCTTTTCAATTGTATGTGTTTAACTCATCCGCATGTATGTTGGCTCACGTGCTTGAACACGTCGACCGTGCATGTAGTTTACAACAAGGGATTACAAGTTCAAACATTTTGCCTCTTTCTTTTCGTAAAAAGAGAGAGAAAAATTTTCACTTTCAGATTTTACAATTTTGCATACACTTTTCACGTTTCTGCACGAATTCTAAAAGTTAATTTTATAGAGAATTTGAGAATGACGTCCTTTTCATTTTATTATGCAAATGACATTTTTTGTTCTAGTGAAAGTTTGACAAACCGAGAAAACTACAGTCGCCTTACTTGTGAACGTGTGACTCATGATTCCAAGTAATAGCAGCAGCACGAAGACGACCACACATAATGCAACGGACATGAACACCAATAAACTCGTTGAATTCTTCCGGAGGAAGGTTTTCAAATTTACGAAAGCTTTCTTCAAATTGGGTAAAATACTTTCCATAATTTCATTGCTTCGTTTTCGAAAAGCGTTCGATGAATTTTCAACCCGATCAGTGAACGCTTTACCAGCCTCCAACTGAAATAGCATGAAAAATGATTATTGATTTTGTAATTACCGGCACCCAGCAATCTTAAAGCAGGTTTTCGTTGGTATGCACCTATTATCACAGTCAGCTATGATCGATAAAGTTAAACATTTTTCAATAATTTAAACACTAAATACTTATCAGTACATTGGATAATGTAGTTTACGAATCAATCAATCTTTCATTCCGCATTTTTGTTCAAGAGAACAGTCAACGTTAGTCACATTATTTAGTACCTTGTACAGAAAAACCTAAAAAACTAAGGTATATTGACTCTCATTACATGATTTACTTCTATCTAATACACATCAGTTGCGTAAAATTATTACCCAAACAAGCTATTGACTTGAATTTTACATCACATTTAATATACTTCAAATGCATTTATTCCTGCCGTTTTTTTGCATCCAATTCTCGGAGATCCTGCCTCTGCTGTCCCTACTGCTCACAACCGTTTGTAGTGTGTGTGGATGGGCGATCAAAGTGCACAAATTAGTTTGTTTCATATTAGACGGTATTTTGCAACATGTATCTTAATTACCTTTCCTCTGACAATTTTCTTCTCATGCATTTGAATCTATCAAAATTTCAATCTTCATTGACATTTCTTAGAAAACTTAGTAAAATAAATCCAAATTCAGCTATTTGCCAGCACGATCGAAATATTGCTACCAGCCTGATAGAAAGAATTACTACATTCTGTAATGGTTTTGGTCGGATTATGCAACTGGTGGCGTTGGTTGTGTGTGGCTTCGGGGATCTGATTACTGCCGCATCGACGAACTCTACACGAATTGTAGGTATGAACAAGTTGTTCAAATCAATCCATCAACATGATTGACGTATGGCTCACAACCGATGAACCCGTTGCTAAATGGCGTGTTTTAATTATCATATGATGTCAAACAAAAACGGTGAATCGTAAGATATCAGTTTTATTGCCTTGATTGATAATGATTCTAACTAAACCGTCAGTCTGCCTAATGTGTATTTAGTAAAAAAACCTTTTCTAAATACTGATCAACTTTTGTTTGAATCGATTTGAATGTCGTGATAAAAACGGTCGGATTCGTCAATAATTCCAGCTCGCGTTTTGCTTTTTCCAACTGTGCAGCCACGACGTCGTTGCCGATTGTCGCTGGAACATCGACCCTCTGAAGTGTAACGAGGGGAGTACGCAATTAGTTTCAATTTTATAATGAAGTAATAAAAATCATGATTTAATGATTTATATCTCATAGCATCTTGTGGCTATTTAGTCACAGGAATGGACAATTTACTGTGATAGGATTTGTAGACATGTAGGCAGTTAAGATTAGCAATCCGCGTGATATTCGTTTCCTCCAGGTTACGTCTGTAAAAATCGCCTATTTTTTAAACAGACAATTCCCTGCAATAGACCTACGATGCAAGATGCAGTGCATGCTTGGTCACCATGGCTTAAAAATGTTGCAACTTTGCAAAGAATATAGCATCGAGCTACAAAACTTGTCGCCCATACTCAGTCGAAAACCATACAATGAGCGAATCAAAATAACGAATTTATTCGATTATCCACGTCGCCGTCTACGCAGGGATTTGATTTAGGTTAACAATAATGTGAAAACCTCAAATCACACTCTACAATGCTTATGTAATATACGGGGCTTGTATAAGACAAAAGCTCACACGTTTATTCTAACTGTCCCTCAATCGCGACTTCACTGTAGACGGCATTGTTTATCGTGCGAGTTTGTTTAACTTGGAACAATCAATCCGATTATGTTGTAAACTCACTAAATCAGCAAATTTTCACGAGAGGTCTTGATGCAATTTAGACTCCTAACCCATGCATCGAAGAAAACTATACATTTTAACACCATGCATCTACATTTGTCATCCAACCAATCGAAAACAATTTCTGCCCTTTGGATTTATAACCGATTTTCGAACTGCCAATTCAGCAACCGAACCCAATTTTGCTGGTTATTTTATTCGTTGTTCGCATATTATTCTGTGATTTTCTGTAAAGTTATATGCATTTTAGACCAGTAAATCTGAATTAAATTGAATTCAAATGTGATTCTCCCAGTTCATGTTTTATTAAACAAATTTGAGATTTGTTCGTGTTAGATTTCAGAAAAAGCGCACATGCTATCTGATTATTGGAAATCTAAACTACCAGCATTATACGACTATATGCGAACACTTCTGTTTAACGGATAATCGACAGACGTACACGACTCAATCTTTACTTTAGCTCCCTTGATTTTTGAAGATTGAAGTAGCAACATTTATGATGAAAAAGCAAACAGATGTACAATAACATTTGTGATGCGTGTCAATTTTAAGCTAATCGTACTCTCGTGTTTGTACCCATGTGGTTCGAAGGATACTCAAAAGTATTTCCAAGTTTCATATGAGTTGGAAAATTGACGGACGGAAATTTGTTTGATTAATTTTGTTTTTTGAAGGTTGTGCGCTAAGGGGTTTTGCTAACTGGAGTCAACAGGGTATTGTTTAACATAATATATCGTAACGTTTCTTGTAAATATCACTTTATTCCGCGAGGCAACAAAATCTGACACTAAAATGTTACACATAATTCATACGCGAACTGCCTAAATGTTCAGTCGACAGTTTAATTAGGAATGTGATATCTGATGCATGAGATTGTGACTGAGTATCGAGATATTATAACTAATTTTAAACATGTGCCCGGGTAGGCACGACTCCGTATGAATTATTCGGTTTGTCAATATTCGGTCAGCTCGGATGTGATTCTATTCGAGTGTGCATTTCTAGTCAGTCGCTGCCTGAAGGGTAGAAAACACAATCCTGAAACCAATTTAATTGACTTATGATAAATCAATTCCAGTCGGGAGAAGCCTTTTCCCACTATGTTAAGCTTAGTTGTATTTATGGAAGCTGCGATCATGGAGATGATATCTTCGGGTTGGGTCGTCTGAATGATTTATTCCCAACGAATTTCTGTTACTAGGGCACAAAACTCTAAATATTCTAAGCAATTTCCTAGTTAAAAATGATGAATAACGTATTTGATATCAAATATATAAGCAATAGTCGGATCACTAGATACAATAGTATTTAAAAAAGGAGCGCTTGCGTGCCTTTGTTTCAAGCGCATGTGGATCCTGAACTTACTGTCACTACCTGGTGAGTGCAAACAGCACGAAACCGGTCGTGGCGTGTGACGGAAAATCGAGCAAAAGAAGAGTTATATTCAATTTGAAACCAAAAATATCATAGTTGAAACTTTTTCCAGGCACAATAAAAACGTAAAATTTGGCTGAATCCAGTTTACTGGGAACTAATTACGATTAGACATTAAAATAAATCTACAAACTAAAAACGAGGAACATTCAAACGCACTTCTAGATTTTGGCAGATTTGAAGGTTTTCGTTACACTTTGCCGCTAAATAGGCATTCAGACGTTCAACCTCATAGACCAAATCTTCCTGATCTGCATGCAATTCGTTTACGAGTCCAATCACCCTCGTCATCGCATCACGCGGATTATAGGAATTCGACGTGACCTTCTGCAGAACGGAAGCTGCGTCACTTCCCAACTCATCAACTTCAATATTCGTAACCATAGTCCTAAAGGCGTTGAATTCAATATTCTAGATTTGAGAAAAAATAGCGAGGAGGTAGAAATGCATGTGCACTTGTGAACAAACAAGTTACTTGTGTTATTATTAGATACAACGTTTTTCATTGTAATGTTTTGTTAATCATTCGAGTCTGTAAACTACTGATGTGCTCATGGAGCTTATCATTGGGTCCAATGGCAGTAGTTCGGAATTCAGTAAATAAATTAGTTCATTCTAGATAATATCGTTTTCGCGATACGTATATTGGTATTCAATCAATCCTGTTTTTCATACTAGACCGTCTGGACACGTCAGACATATTATACAAATTTGCGCCAAGCATGCCTCGGTTCGAATTTGAATATTGAAGGATGCACGATTCATCACAAAACCACAAAGACTCCTCAACCTTACCAGGAGCTATTGTGTGTTAAATTGTCCTTTGCAAATCCGAACAGCGGGGCAACTAGTTTTTGCTGAATCACACGTAGAAAAATTCCCGGAATGTCGGCTTTTATGCTGATCATAAGATCCATAAACATAGTTGAAAGCAAGTTTATATATAGCCATTGTGTACTGACAATACTGACTCTACCTGATGAACGCAAACAGAACGGAACCGGTCGTGGTGTGTGTGTGTGTGATGAAAATGCACGCGAGTGATCTGTTTCAGCCAAAATAAGTTATCAAATCATTCTTATTCTTACCAACAAATAAGTATTTATACACTTGACTAGATATACATTATCAATTACTATGTCAGCATCGTAATACGATCGATTTATGAGAAACATTAATATTTCATTTCACAGTCATATCTCCAGTGTCGCACAATGGCTAATAGATATCGTCTGTCCGTTTAATTTTCGTCGCTCAAACATCACTTGGTTGCAAATTTGTGGATGAGATTGCTCCACCCAATTTCCGCTTTACAGTGATTATTCAGTACTCTCGATAATTAATTATGGCAGCATAGCATGTTAGACAACTGGTAAACTAATACCCAGCGCTGTTTCAGTTTCATGAAATCTGACATAAGCGTCAGACCCGCGGATACGAGAATCATATAGGAAAGGTTTAAGCGAAATCTGATATCCTTCAGACAAACGGAGCAATTGCGATGCTTCTAATTTTCGGAAATCGAATAATAACTTATGTTTTCAGAAACGTCGCCGGCCAATATGAGGGCGATCTACACGAGTCTAACAGCAAGGCGTAAGCACAGGTTGTGCCAGCGATCGGAAATGTTCGTCAAGCATTGGCTTTTCGATGTTAAATAGATTTCAAATCACTAAAAAGTTAAACGGTGCGCACTGCGGTGAAATCCAGAGGGTGGGAATGAACTTCCGTTCAACATGAAGTGCGATAACTATTCAAAAATTACATCCCACTTTTTTGCGTAATGCGTAGTTACGTATTTATCAGTCAGATTTATCGTGAGGTGTTCTCATCAATTACATCGAATGGAATGTCCTTGCTTCTAATATACTATCCACTAATTACGGTTGTTATTGCTGGTGTGATGGGTATAGCAGATAAATTTTTAATAATTTCGTCGATCGCATAAGTTTTTGAGGATGCGTTTTCGCCAATTAACAATAATCGTCCATAAGAAATTGATGAGCACGAAATTTATGTTTTCATATGGGGAGAAAGTTATTAGAGAGTTGTTGTTGTGCATCAGCTATCTGTGTAGGGGATTTCACAATAGATAATCTTCCTATGTTATTTTCTAAAGACCCGCTCCATGCGTGTGTTACACATGGGAGCATTGGATTGTAATCATTGCTAAATTTTACATAGATGAATTCTCACCACAGGCCGTCATTAGAAATAAAAAAGGTTTATACATATCTATATTCGTATCCACATGTTCGTGGTTGTCCGTCTGCAACCGACGTCAATCGTAAATGTACAACACAATCGCATGTCGAATGACGAAACTTTTCGATTCCTAAGGACAATGAAGCTAGGGAAACAGAACAAGCAGTGTTTACACGCGTGACCTCTTCGCCCGCTTGCATACGTTAACATCGTCTTTAAAATGAAAGGTCAAACGCAAGTACTTCTTAACTCGTGGGGCCAATGTCAAGAGCTTTCATATACCTTTTGGAAATGTATTTGTACAGCGAGTGCGATGTGCTTAACAGTCGAATACTCCTTATAAGATCGATATATTTAAAACCACCATTTTCTATTCTGTGTATATGATAGAGACAGCGTAGACTTCGCTGTCTTATTAAAGTGGATATACTTTGAAGACCAGCGTTAGTATGTGCTTTCTCGTTTGCCTTTTTAAAATAAGTTCATGATCCGACAGATGCTTGTTAAACACAAAGCCTTCAACTTTCTTTTGTGTTTTGAGTAGATGGTTCAAATTTGGCTGCCATACAACAAAGAATTTAGTACTCATATCATCATTTTTAATTTCTTGATCAGCTTTCACTTACCCCGTAGTTGAAAGTTTAAGTGTGAAGAAATAAAATCATCAATCTGCCCTGGAGGTCCGTTGCATGATACAAAATATCAACATTCTACCGCAATTTGAGACGCAATGTAAAATGTTTGCACTTTTCACGAGCTTTTGGGGACTTCGTTGTCTCGCATTCGGATGAGGGTTTATTTATATATTTTTCACCTAATGCACCCAGGTGCAGGGGTGTCTTTCTTAACACAACCGCAGTTAATTCAGGAACCACAAAGTGTTTCTTAATTTCATAATATTTTACCGTTTAAACTTTGCATTCCTTCATTCATCAATGTAATTCATCAATGTAATACTCACCGCTGCAAAAACTAGCGCGGAAAGTAATGATTTGGGAAATTCTGTTTGCAGGGATTTCAAACCTTCTTCGATGATTTCTGTCAACTCAGTAGAGATGCGGTCGCTCATGTCCACAAAATTCAACCTCAAATCCTCTCGGTTTTCATGCGGTGAGACATAATGCATCACTTGTCCGAACGATGCACACGCGAATCCAAAAAATATGATCAGCAAAACGGACGATGCGAAGGAAAACGCATACTGAAACATTGGCATCCGATGACGAAACTGAAACTCGAGAATATTTCGCAACATCCACTGATTAATCGATTTATAAGAATTATCCTAATTAGGTGAAATGCTGACACCCACAGCAGGGAACGTAACAGAGATCAAATGACTTTACATATTGTTTATCATTGGCCCTGTACCCATAGAGAGGCACTAAGAAATAATAATAAAATGTTGAACACTGAATATCTTCCACATCGTTCTGAATTTTATTGGTGTTTATCATCATTTGACCAGTGTCTATGTGAGTGCTGTTCAGCTGACAACATCACTGTTCGTTTTTCTCTGCTAGAAGATAACACGTTCCAACTTCCTGTCTCATCAAACGTATTTCCAATGAAACATTATCTATATGACTCCATTTCAAATCCATTAATCGTGGTTCAGGATGCTGCCACTGTTTCCTATTCTAGCGTCTGGATGCCCTCGGATTAGTTAAAAATAATTTAAATAATCATACAAACGGTTAGATGTGATAGTGATCACTAGAATACTAATAATAAAGTGGAGAAAATCTTACCCATATATTATCTACATTATTTGCGCTCCCAAATTCCCGTATGCGTAATGCTTCTTCTATCAACGCAGTGTCTGTATCACGGCGCCGTTTTGTTCGATACCACAGAACAAACAGCAATATTGTGGTCGCAGTGTGGATCAATCCAAAGATCAATAATATTGCAAACATTGCTGAAACCTTCCGAGGTTCCACTTCGGGTTGCGTTTGCAGGACTTGGCGATAGATTCGGAGTGTTGTTTAATATCAGCTCATTTTTCATGGCTGACGGAGCATTCCAAATTTCGTCTAATCTGGATTCAATTATCGGTTCGCGGGAATCATTGTAAACTGGCCGAAAAATGTAATTCAATATTCCTCCGTAACGGCGAGGTACAAGAGAATGGCACAATTCCGAAAACATTTTCGCGATTCTTGCTGACATTTTTCAATAAGACTTTATTTCACGATGTTTGACTGTAGATTGATGAAGAACATTAATCCGCATTTTTGAGAATCGTCGATAATTTTGTGATTAATTTTGGGAAATAATCACTGGTATTTGGCGCTGAATAGTTAGTACACATTATTATGATTCAATTTTGGTAACTGCCCTTACCCTGGACAATCGTTTCTGTATTTGGGACGTGAAACAGCAGAAAATGACTGTAAGCAATTTGATAATACTCAGATTGATATCTTTCGTTATAATGTCGTTGAATATATGCTATTTACTCAGATCAAAGTTGAAATAAAAACATTTGTTTTGAGCAGTTTGGCGGTCCCATTTCGGATATTGAATAACTGGTGCTCATGTGGTGCCGGATTTATGTTGCCAGCAATATGTTTCAGATGAATTGATGTTGTGTGTGAGAATCAGGTCGCTTGTATATATGCAACAAACATTAGGGTCCATTTCGTCAACAGTCATCAATCTGATTTTCATGGATCCCCAAACAAAAGCATCCTTGCAACGTAGTGCTCACATTGTACCGTGTATAATTGAAACTGTTGTGCGTACATTTTCATGATCAACCAAATATTCTGTGTTCGACTGATTGAATATTGGTTACCCAGCTAAATAATTCCGTGTTTAGAATTGAATTTGGATAATTAATCGGTTCTTGTAAACAAATTCGAAATCTTTAGCTTCGTTAAAGCGTATTGTATTATAATTTCGGTTTAGGTTGGTTTAATTTTCATGCCTGAATTTCATATATATGCGATTCAACCCAAATCATATAATTTAAATGTTCCGTATTATGTGTCTATGTGCCTTTAGCCTAAGGGATGAAGGACGCGATAGTATTTTTATCTATTGCATTGCGTCAATCAGAGGATATCCACTAAGACGTTTGCTCGATGTGTGTGATGAGAAAGTGACACATGCACTCACCTTATCGCTATACGTGCGAAGTTTGTGTATTGAAATCGGACGCCATTTGTTCGCGGTTTGTGCTAAATTACTTTGGAATTCACTACCCATAATTAGGGTGGACTCTACTTACCTGTCGAGCTTTACAGCGAAATTGTACTTCACATGCAAAACAGCATCTTTCTTTAGCCTTACATTTGAAATTCTGTATTTCTTTTATACTATTATAGTTTTTACATTTTCGATCTCATTGTTATAATGGTTTGAGCCAAGTGGATCCTGATTACACTGTCGCTACCTGTTGAGTGCAAACGTCACGTTGTTGATGTTGAGGTGTTGTGATAGGAAAGCATTCTAATATATGCATTAAAGTTAGTTCATTTAATGTGTAAAGGGTTCTCAAACTGTTTGAAGTTAAACAAAGTTAACATCAATAACCCACTTACCTCACGCCAAATTGTCGATATCTTCTGAACCACGTAGTTACCTTGATTACAATTGCGAAATATTTATCGTGATATGAACAACCGACTCTCCAATCAGCAATTAGAACATCGCATTCAGCCAACCAATTTTGTGTTCTATTTGAGGAAATATTCTTGGAATCTGCAATAAGTAAAACTTATGTTAGAACGTGAATGGTGCAAACAATGGTGCACATTGATGATCGATCTTAGATGAGAATCTGTGGTGAATGTTCGATTAACGATCAATAATAATCAATCATTCATCACTATTCATTCAACAATAATCAATAGTACTCTTATTCAAGTGCTGATTGTCATTAATTTATTCTGGTTGTTATTCAATACATACTGTGATTCGAGTGAGCGCGGTTGTTCTTACTTACATTCTTGGGCTGATTATTCAATTCAATACAATACAATTCATTACAGAATCTTCAGTAGTGAGATGTGCCGAAATTGATTGCTGGTAACAATCGAAATTCTGATAAGCACTTTAGGTAGCTCCTGATATTACCGGGAAGATGTTAAAGGAATGAGGTAAATTTAACAATGAAATAACGCGTTCGTCCTTAAAATGTTTAAATTCCGCATGTAAAGCAGTCAGAGTCCGGCTCTAACTTTCAGAAATAGGCTGGAAAACATTAAAATTTGAAGGAATCATGAGCTGTTTTAAAACAGGCTTCGTTGCTGTCTACGAATATGAAGAATCACTAAACAGCACTGTAATGTTTGTAATAAATAGCGCATTGTTTTTGATAACGTCGTCATCCTAAAATATGACAGATAGTTACCCTAATAAATATAAACCAACACTGAGATTACATCCGTTCTTTTGGAGCAAAATAACAAGAGTGTGCACAAAGTACGGATTCAAAGAATCTGCATCGGCATGCACATCCACACACCATAAAACGGTTTTTAATTTGGTAGCGAAATCGCTGTTCCATTGGGCCGTGTTCACAACAGCGAACATATACGCACCCCATCGTATCACACGACGTCCATTAGGAATGCTGATGACATGTTTAATGTGTTGAATATTTCAAAAATCGTGTACTAATCTCGCATTTCTTTTAAGAAAAACCTGCTGACCAAGCAGCCGTTCATCGATTAAAAATCATTGATAAGTCTGTAGCGGGTGTGTTAAATTATAGCTGGATGTGAAATCCAACGAAATTGCGACCACTTTTCGCAACGTTCGGTCCAACAAATTAACTCGTTACCGACTCGTTGTTGCACGCACGTTGATTGTGTATCGATACATCCCTGAGATAACCCTGTCTAAAGCTCATCCATTCAGCCATGACATGACAGTCCCGGTTGTTACTTCGATGTGATTTGTCAGTCGATTTCGTGTCAATCGACATTGACGATTTGCATAACGTTCGCTTTTGGCTGGTGTTGTTCATGTTTGCATGCTACCGAAGATGTTCTCCATCGAACTTTTCTAATGCAATTCTCCCAAAACTCAAAATATCAGGATCTCGAAATTGTCGTCGTCGGTATTGTCAGCGCGTACTGCTCTTGCGTTGGGCTCCAAGATTGTGCTCTGTATATCATACGAAAGCTCTCGTGATTATCACTGATCGCAAATGCACTTCGCACATTCACATCAGTTATAACAAGAACCGAGAAAACGGCGTTCTATATACGTTCTGTACGTTGCTCTGACACGTTTGGTTATAACTTCGCTAAATCTGTGTTTCTCTCTTATCTGCCGATCAAAAGCTAAGTTACCTAGTCGACGTAAATATATCGATTTGCTCGCCCACTCAAAAATTTCCCTACCAACAACTAACCTGTTGTGTTGTGTTCATTGCAACGATAGCACTCAGCTATGCATTTTGATAACAGATTCTGCGTTCTATCTTGGGACGTTAAGGTGTTATTGTGGATTATTTGTTAAATAATGGGATCGCGAGTTCGAAACCAGCCAGATCGATAAGCCGTTCAATCGTCAAGCGTTTAACCCCAATTAGGTGAACTAACATGTGTATCCGAGACACAAACCAAAGACAGAGAAATCGGTTGCTTCAGCTGTGACCGGTCGGATTGTTCACTTCACAGCGACATGGAACCAGCGTGAATTTTCCTCCAACTATCTATCGGGTAATTAATGATGGTGTTTCGGGTAGATGTACCATTTGCGGTTTATATGTGCATGAAACTTGTGATGAGACTTTGAGTGAAGATTGTGTAAGGCTTGTGAACCATTATAGCTATGCCTTGTTAATTATTTCTGCAATGACTCCAGAGGTTCCAATGTTGTCGACGCCATGGCGGTTCTGAGGATAACCTTATATCGCTAAATATTGCCCAACGTAACGCGTCTCACATAGCCTCTGAGAACGATGTCCAGCTCCTGGCAGACCCTCGTGATCCTGTGTGACACAGCGGAACTGTTTCTAATGACACATAAAATAACGTGAGCGTCTGAATGGCACCTCAAATCCAACATGCTTCGGATCGGTAGATCTCGTGAGTCCATGAAAGCAGTCAACTTAACAAAAGTAAAACCCTAATCTCAAACATCCACAGCTTTGTGTCTACATCTAATCATGGAAAGGTCTTCAGGAGTGCACCTCAATAAAAACTGCGGCGCCGATAGACAGTGCGAAGGTTTAATAAATTTCGCCCTACCAACTTCTGCAAAAGCATCGTTGTCCAAACGTATCTCTCTTGATGTTCCTCTGGTTACGGTTGTGCCGTGGAGATGGAGCACTTGCTGCGTGGGCAGCAGGTAGTTCTCCCCCTTGAACCTCCCTGGCGTATATCACAACACACTAATAAAGAGGACACTTCATTCCGCTTCTACGGATAATAACACACGATTCAAAAGATACCGGCTTAGCTGGCGCAAAGCTCAGCGCCTTGGACTAATTTCGACAGTGGGAGAGACTTTTAACTCTCATTCGACAGCTACCACCCGCCTCAATCTGGCAGCCGTCAGTCACCTCTCTTGCCGTCTCGAGACGGTCTCCTATCCTTATTGGGTTGCATGGGAATTGGGAATCAACCAACTAGCAGACTGTTTCTCAGCAACAAAGAAACTACCACACTGAAAAACAAATGTCTTTTCTGAAACTGGGAACCCGGAAAGACAGGTTCATGCTTCCAGGATTTTCTGAAGACTTCTATAATATCGGAGGCGTAAGAAAACCTGCTGTGAATAACAATGAGCAAAAGTAACTAAATGTCGACGTGGCTGCTCTGTAAGAAACGCGATTACCAGCCATTACGACCTAATCATCAACTGGACTGTGAAAAACGTAACTTGCCCTACACGAAATAACACAACAACAAATTGTCTATCAAGCCAAAAATTGATGTCACTCGCATGTGCGAACCTCATCTAGTGCGCAAACTGCCGAGTTAAAAAAAGATAACGGCACTCGAATCAGCTTTAGAAAACTGGGAAACGCTAAAAAGCTGAGTCGCACTTTCCACTTTTACTCCGGAGAATGATCGAAATAGCGACTTGTTGGAAGGAAAAATTCTGAGATGACTGCTGTGTTGGCTGAGAAACGGTCAGAATTCATGAGGTTCAAATGTATACCAACAGATGAAAACGTGCGACGTCTGTGATCAGCTAGAATCTAGGCAGTGAAACCTGGACCACTGAAGCAAGACACGAACGGAAGCTGAATACTTTGCATCTACGAACCACTGGTCGTATCTTGAAAATATCATGGACACAGTGACTAATACTGAAGTGCTTTTATAAGCTGATCTACAGAGCATGTTCACCCATTAAGTCAGCGCCGCCTGCGGTTGCTTGGGCATGTCTAACGAATAGTAAATGGTCGTATTCCGAAAGATCTATCATACAGTGAGTTTAAGTTAAGTATTCGACTATTGGGCAGAACGCACTTGCGCTGAAACAACCGTTGCAAAAGAGATTTGAAAGATCTTGGCATTAACCCGGCGAGTTAGGAAGTACTTGCTCTTGACCGCTTACATTGTAGGTTCTGTGTAGAGCGTTGTCTGCAAGCTAGGGACGAGCACATCTCTTATCTGATGAACGTAATTCACGACGACGCTGATGCATTGCAGTCGAGTTCTGACTATCGTTGTCAGCGTTCCGGGAGCGATTGTTTCTCCGGAATCCGACTGGTTATTCATACAAAAAGATGTAGAACACGAACATTCATGCGATTGTGATGAAGATACTTGGTTAACATCGGTCGAAGGAGGCTAACAACAATGACTGTCATTGCAAGACTATACGTCCGGCTGTCGAAGATGAGTTTGATACAATATGAAGTAGATTGTCGCAACTGGAAAAACGTTTGCCTGAAACATTTGAAGTAAACGACATAACATGCTTAATCTCACCCTTATTAAACAATTTCCCTGTAAATGTAAACTATCCCGAGATGACAACCACGAGAGTCATATAAGTTGCAACAAACCGTTCACCCCAATAGCCCGTTGAAGAAATTGGTCGCGAATGGTGTTTCGCTCTTGTTTGGGTGAGTAAAATGAAACTGAACGTGAATCGACTAAGACCATTCGATTGCGATAAACACACACGTAATCTTTCGAATGTTCTCGAAGCTGCCACGGTTCCGGATGCAAAGTGTTAATCAAAATAGCTTACAACATTTATATTATACCAACATCGCTTTAAGTGTAATCTGTACAAATTTATCATATCAGAATCAACAGATGCACTTTTAGCTAGAAAAGCACGTAATCTCACTGGTCGTGCTAAACTGCTTTAAACTGCTAGTACAATCAGCGATATCACGCTTTAGTCAACGTAAAATATCCCCACATGTAGACCAGTCGCGCATCCTAAATGTGAAATTGAAAACTGAAGCGGGCATAAAAGAATTCACTTTGAGCGAATTTGCGGGATGGTGAACAACCTATCGATCGAAGCGCTAGCTGCGACTCAGATGTAGTCAGACTTGAGATTTGAACACCAAAAAGAGATGGGAGACGTTTGTCCAAACTATTACTTATTCCGTACATGTTCACAGGCTAAATGTCGCACACATGCTGATATTCCGTGGTGGGAGAGGTAATGTGGTTTAAACAATGGGGATAAATCTGAGAAAACGTGTGGTTCTTCTTGATGTTTCAGAACACACTTACACTGCTTCGGGAAGTGAAATACAAAACAAACAGTGGCTTTACATTTCTAACAGCATGGGAGCTCACGATTCAGTCGTGGTGGACATTTTGAATACATCGGTCACCAAACTATAAAGGTGGTGTACCAAAAGCAAAATAACATTTCAACGAGGGTTAGCGTGGAATATATTGAATTCAACGGGAAAGCAAATCGTGGGAATCCCCAGAAGGATGTCAAATTGATTGAGCCCGGAACTGCTTAATAAACCATTGGTTTTACAATCATACGAGACTCCGATTAGAAAATCTGTGATTTGTGGCAATCCCATAAACGACCGATGTCCGACTCTTGAATGGTCGGAAAAATAGACCAGCTTTCAGCAACTTCACTGTATACGAAAACTAGTATTAATTGCCTAAATACAAACGCACAATACCAGGCAAACAAACTAGGGGAAATAAAGAAAGAAAGAAAGAAATATAGAGTATAAATAGAAGCTCAAATCAAGGGACAATGCAAACCGTCGGAAAACAGCACGACTAGCAATTATTGTTCATGAGAGACTTCAATCTGCTTCATCTATATAACACAGTATTTTATCCACCGCGATTAGTAGAATACAAATTTCGCGAAATGTTCGATTACATCCTCTTGTATAATCATGTTTCCGAACATACAAGACAACGAAATATGTAACAAACATCCGTTCTCAACCTATGAAGTCACGGACGTTGAAGATGTTCAATATAACACTCTGATGGGTCAAGCGACCACCTCGTTCTGTCCTGACAATAAATGTGCAATGCCAGAAGTATGGTAAAGCAAACATTACTAAATCAGAAGGTGGATTACATTGGTTTCATGGAGAAATGGAGGCTTTTGGTGAATATATTAATAATTTCAGTCATCTGGACTCGCATTGCACAATTCTGACAAATTACATCATTAAGATGAGACGTTTCATTTCTAAATATGTCTCAAAACTTAATAGCAAAGAACCACACTTCATAACTCACATGGGCTTTTCACAGGGTCGCCAGAACTGAATTGACCTTAGCAAACTTCCGGGAATTGCGGAATTAAGTTCACAAATCTCATCCGATTAGGACAAAAATATCACCATATTCAGCTGGCATCATAATGCAGTGAAATCCCAAACTGCTTTATCGAACTGTAACAACACTACGAGTGAAACCTGGTTTTCCCGGATCATGACAATACGGACTAATGATTCTGTGCTGGAACCGCAAAACTTCCATTTTTTATTCACGCAGTTTTCACCCCAAGTATAAATTACAATATCGATGTCAGCGTTAAGTACCGGAGACTATATGCGACATATGCATGTGCGAAACGCTTTGTGATTTATTTAATTATTCTTTCAGGGAAAGTGTTGTAAGTTCTGACTGGAAAAAAGAAATCATAACACATATATACAAATGTGGAACTCGTTCTTACCCGGCAAATTACCGCCCTGCTACATTTATTCCAGTGATATTAAAAGGTTTTGGGAAATAATTCTGAGTCATCCGAAAGTAAAAAAATTGTTGTACAGGGGGGCAACATGGGTTTCGGGAGTCTCGTTCTTGCATGATTAACCTTCTGCAGACAATAGGCGACTGGACGCAGGCAGTGGATAAAGATGGTTGCGTGAATGCGTGTTACTTGGACATCTTAAAAGCTTTTGATGGGGTGGTCCATTTTATACTCTTGAGCAAGCTGTACGATGTTGGTAATAATGGGTGCATTTTTTCCTTCTTGATCGCAAGGTATTAGTGAGTATAGATGGTGTGATGTCCAGGGAAATCGAAGTCACGAGCGGTTTTCTAAAATGTTCGGTACTTGGTCCCATTCTCTATTTGGTCTACATCAACGAGTTTCTGAAACTTGTGTCAGCCAAATTGGTTCTCTTTGCGGATGATGTTAAACTTTGGATGCGAATCACGTCAAGCCTGGATTGTTTAGGCTTGCAAAGCGATTTGGATATATTAAACAGCTGATAGAAGCAAAACAAACTTACATTCAACTTCCGAAAGTGTAAAATGTTGCAAATAGGCAAAGACTTTCCATTCTCGTGACACCTTGGATCAAAACAACATAAATAGTAAACCAAAGAAAGATAATTCATCTTATGGGTTGGTGGAAGCATGCAATGCGAAGCAGTGTACAAACAAACTAGCCGCATGCTAGGTATGCTTCAGCGTATTTTCGGACATGTACCCCGTGAATCATTCCGCTTGCTCGCAAATAGGTATATTAACCCGGTGATGGATTACTCAGTGCAAGCTTGAGTACAAAAGGAGATGAAGCTTTTCGAAAAGAATTTATCACAGAGCAACTAAAATGGTTGGCTGTCTCCGTAACCTACAATATGAGAATCGTGTTTTGGATCCTAATTTGGATCAAGTTCTTCGAATAAGGGTTTGATCTGATCTGATCCTAAATTCCGATATAATGAACTCAAAGATGAATCCTCTAAGGCATCAATTTCGCATCCGGTGAAGCCATGCCACGAGTACTCACCTACTGGCTTTTGTGATTCCACATTCTCACCGCAACTGCTGTCATTTCTTCTATTTGGTACGCGTTTGTTCCCTATCGAACTCCCTACCGTCAGATGTTGCCCAATCATCTAGTGAAAAGATTTTCATGAACAAATTGGATTTATTTTTGCGTAGTAATTTCACCATACATCCCGTTTAGATCACATGATCTTCATCCAAACGAATATGTTATTTCGTCATACCGAGACATTAAATGACATTACAAGATTATCCTTTGGTGTTGTCCAGCTACGAGCTTTTTAATACCATTAATTCGTGAACTATCGTGAACTAATACCTCACATGAAAGCGAAAATTCCATTCGCAAAGGAGACGGTTATACTCAAAGTACGAACCTCAGAACTTCAAATTGCGGTTCGCGAAACAACACATAACTGATTGTGAGCAGAAACTACGGAAACCCTGATGTGCTTTCGTCCCTCACTTTTTTTAAAGTTGATAACGGAACTCATAAGTAGAATCAAGATTTCCAAACAAAAATTAACCATCGGTTGATATTGGAGTATTGTCAAATTAAAAAACATTCACCGGTGGTGGTTGAACAATTGTAGGAAATTAGTCTAAGTACCACCATTTGAAAGATAATTTTGCATTTGCGAATCAGCGATTTAAACTTGCCTGCAAAAAAAACTGAAAATTATCATCAGAAGGATAAAAAATGTTATTATGTACAGAAAATCTGTTAGAAATTAAATTATTCCGAAATGGTTAGTTTTGAATAACAGCGATGCTGAAGCGTACACTGTGTTATACAAGACCATCTATGGCGCTTGTTCAAAATTTTTAGACTCTGCATAGACTGAGAAAAAACTGATTTCATTTTTGTCCAAGATTTCTCGAATATTCTACATGGGTTAGAAATTACTACTGTATCCATGTCTGATGAGTGTAAACATCGAGACGCCTTCGGGAATGGAGCAATAGAATTTAAGTTTAAAAATGCAAATTATATTTATTTATAATTTATTTGTTTTTTATATTTATTTAAAAATGTACCTCGGCATTTAAATATGGTTTTCATTGAATTCTTATTTCAGTGTGTGAATTTGATGCACGGGTATCTTCAGTCCTCTGTTTAAAGTTGATCATTTTTATTTTTTCGTTAAGTTACTAATGAGTGGTAAATGTGTAACATTCGCTTATTGCTTACGAATTGATAAAATGGATTTTAGATAAGATTATAATAGGTATCGTTTTCAATTATATTCAAAAAAATATTTGAATTTGTATTACATCTTGTGATTTACATTCAAAATTGGTAACGTGCAAACTAAATTTTTAACCGTGTAATATCTCTCGATGTGATTGATATAGTAGAATATTTCCCTAGAATCAGAATAATGAGTCGAAAAGCTAATAAGCATGAAAAAAGGAGGAGATGTTTCGGATGAACTGAATTTTCATTAAAGTTTAGCAGGTTGAAGTACCTGATCAGAAGAAATCTGCAGCTGTGTTTGGTAGCCGCGAGTAATGCTTAATTGTATGCTTCGTATGCTGAAGGCGAACAGTAAATCACACCGACTATCCATTTTTATACTGCTGTTACATTGTAAGTCATCATCAGTGATCTTTTAACAGAGCAATCTCGGAATATGGTAATGCGCAACACCACCTCATCGAGTCAGCCGATCGCGACGAAGTAGAGACATACCCGCAATGACAACTCCATTGTTTGTTGAAGTTGGATGAAACCATGTCTCAGTTACGGCAATCACGTCTAGTGAGTGTGTAGTAGTCAGTTCAGTTGATCAATGCTAAGTTCAGTCAATCTGCTCAGTATTTAGACTTCCGGTATCATCAGTGTTATCACTAGTTTATAGGGTCTCAGTAGGCATCAGTAGATAGATATTTTTTGTTATTATTATATTTCAAATGACGACTCTGCCTTTATGTGTCGAGGGATAACACACTGTGGTTCAGGTTAACGTATGGGGCTATAAATGAGAATTATATGTTTTCTGATAAGTATGCCGAGAGCACATGACCTGTTTCGTGGTTGCATCCGCTCATTATGCAATGCGTATTCGTGACCTGAGTTTCGACCGTTGTTCTGAATTTTACCTAACAATAGGCTCTCGAATTCCATGATAAATCCGCATTCGCATCCCAACACTTGATCTCACGTTGAGAAAAATCTAAGTCCCAAAATCCGTGACTGTTTAGAATTGTTTGTTAATAATACAATCAGAGCACAGTGGCTGAAATCTAATTGTAGTAGAAATCTACAAATGACCTAAATGGTAACAACATATAGTTTTTCATCTTATTATTGTCAGTAGACATTTAATAAATAAATGACAAGGTCATTGGAGCAATGTTTGTTAATTTTACTCTTTCTTTAGCCATAATCCAAACTCGGTCATTTTGAATCCTATCACCGAACCCCACCTTTTCAGTTATAATCAGAATCGTCTGATTACCCTAATTACACTACGATGCAATTGAAGCTATTTTATAGAGAAGTGGATATTGACTTTATAAAGAGATATACTGAACTATAAAAATGTGTATCTTTGCTGTCCATATCCGAAGGAACATACTAGACGCAAACACCTGGTTAGTTCACATTCATGTTAGATTTTAGACACAATACTTTAAATTTTGTTGAAACATTCACACTTACTAAAAACAGGGACCGGTCAATAACCGGAAACTAAATTTCGACAATATGTTTGTGTATTTTCTTTC
>JACCGJ010016647.1:0-20583 GCA_013407085.1 Atriophallophorus winterbourni | reverse complement strand
GCGACTATCTCCTCCTGGAGGATGAGTCGGCTTCGTTGACGTCACGGATTGCAGCGACCCACGCTCGCTGGTTAGAAGCGAGATCCACACAGATTTTAAGCCAGTTTCGGTCCCACGTGCGTCATCCGTATACCGATCGTAGACCAAGCAGCTCCACATCCGATCTCACGGTGGCGAGCCAAGTCTTCACTTGTCCACTCCTGCAACCGCATCCGTAAAACGTTTTAAAAACGACGTGACAACCCAATCACCGTTAGTCGTTAACAATGTGTTGACTTCGGTATCATACAGTTCTTATGAGATACACTGTTCTAGTTGGGAAAATTAATTAAATGTAAGGGGCTGTATTACGTCAGTTCCATCGTTTTTTGGTTAGTACAAGCTTCGAAAGTATGTGATGAAACCGTGTGATGTACGGAGCATGCTGAAATGAAACGCGTGACATATCTACCTATGTGCTAATTGTATTCATAGACGGTTTAACAGACAGTTACTTAACTGGAGATGTTTGAAACTTGGCTTGCCCGATCTCTCTTCACACTTGTCATGAAAGTTGAATAAATCCACTGCTGTCGAGCATAAAATCACTCGAGAAATCTCTCAGGGCGTGCACAGCAGTCTTAAATATCTCTACTCACCGGATAAGTTGCTGTTTAAGCTAACAACGGGGTTCTTCAAAAAATCCGAACTTATAGTTTAGTCTTCCATTCTTCATATTCCCACTGTGGCGTGAACGGTTTCATGCAGTTCAAGAGCTTCCGAAATTCACCGAGTCATGGAAAATGTATCTTCGCTCCGAAAAAGTTAGACGTTTTCTTTCTTGCCTTGATTATGCACGCTGCTAGGTTGAAACGGCAAGATATTTACTTTCGCATACTGCTTGTCGGTAACCTTTACAATCGTCTGCGAGCACGAATGAAGTTACTGAATGCGCTGCTCCAGAGAGGTAGTGTACTGACAATGCAGTCAGCATTGTTCACTCTCAAGAGCAATTCAATTCGCTATTGGAGTCAATCAATGCAGCACCGCTGCACTGCACAATTGCACATCTATGCTAAACGACCCTCAACCCAGTTCAAAAAGTGTCGCCTCCTCAGAAATCGCACTGATCCCTTCGTAAGTTTTACATGTTTTCGGAATTATACTCACACGTGCACTTCCTGAAAACGCAAACGAGAAGCTTCCGTGAATCTTTCGTTGGCTAATAAACCGACCGGTATATCGGTGAATATGTGCTTTATCGATTAGACAGGTATTCCTGACCTAGCTGCTTCTCAGAACTCGCCCTCGAATGAAAACAAGACTTGCTCCAAATAAATACAAGCATTTTTATTACACGTGTTAATGGTTCTCCCGTTTGGTGTAGTTACATTAATGCCAGTGACAGTATCACTGTATTGTTAGCGCAACACGATTTAACAGTTCAGACTTGTTCGCGTGTTTTACCTAATACAAAACACACAGAATTCGAAACCGCTAATGCCTCATCCACACGTCATCATTCGTTGAATTCACGTGACCATGGGTGTGGTGTTGCAACGGTGAGAGTTTTCCAAACTATTTTAACGTCAACGCTCTGTTTTGCGTTGATGGATCGACTCGTTTCAAACGCAGGCGATCACACTGTTTTTGTCTATTTTTACAACAATGTTAGTGACATCATTATTCGCACTGCGTTTGCGATTGACGTTTTTACAGTACGGGATTTTCTTGTGCACAGTTCAAAATATCGAAAGCACCGTAATGTTGAATACTATGGCTCGATTTCTAAACTGAGAACATACGCCGATCGACAATCAATATCCAATTACGGTGATCTACGGAATAGCACAACACATCCGTAATAAATTAAAGCATTCCGAGGGGACTAATCTTGCTGTATGAGGTCCCTTAACTCAGCTCTTTGGAATTTTCGCTTTAACGCCTAAATAAGCCATTGATATTCTTTCATTCGGCTTCGATTGATGGTTTGGTTCTAAGTTTCTCTTCGTCATACGTGCTTTTCCACCTTATACACCGACTGGCTTTTTCCAGGCGATGCTGCCTTTTCACGCAACCTGAGATCTCAAAACAAAAATCGCAAACGCGTGCACAGGTTATGACCAAACCTGGATGCGTTTCGTTAATTTCACGCATATTGAATGAGTCTGCTCAATCGATACTCCGAAACCTAGCGAAGAATAAAGCTTTATTCGAAAATTTTCGAAATTTCAACTAGTGTTAGAGTCACACAACGAATAGCATACCATTTACACATAATGCAAAAAATATTCGAAGGAAATATTCACGTGATATCAAAGAGTTCCACCGTAATTTCACTTGACTGTACTCTAAGAAGAAGTATACAAAAGCGTAGTCCTCCAATTGTCTTTTGTATCAAATGTTCCCTGAGTTTGATAACAGATATCATTGGTACATATCAAGGTCATGCTAGGAAGACCCAGTCATACATCCATTGGAACGGATGGAACTAATGTTGTTGTTGGCCTCCGTCGGTCGATGTCGACCATGGATGTACATCACAATCGCATGAATTTCATGTTTTGCAGCTTTTTGAATGACTAAACAGTCCGATTCGGGAGGAACAATCTCTCCCGCAGCGCTTGCAACCATAGTCAGAACTCTGTTGTATTGCATCAGTTGCACGCCGGCGGCGTGATCTGCGTTCAGCAGCCAAGAGCTGTATCTGCTCCTCCCCGGCTTGCAGACGACGCTTTACGCAATCCCTCCAAAGTGAGCGGTCAAGAGCAAGTTCTTCCCAGCTTGCGGGGTCAATGTCAAGAGCTTTCATATATCTTTTGCAAACATCTTTGTACCGCAAGTGCGGAACTAATAAACATCCGTTAAAAACTACTGTCTTCTCAAATACAGTACGTGTAATATTCACATGTGCCACACATGCATCCTTCCTCATGTTGTTTTTAGCCGATATTGTAGTGTCACCATGTTCTCTTTCCTTTACGTGAGTGATTATTAACAAACACGGGGGATAACATGGGTGATGTCTCCATCAAGTCCACTTGCCATAATACGCTTTCCTCGCCACTGCAGAGTACATCAGCATTGAGGCTATTTTGATCGATCAGCTGAGTCGCTACCGGGATCCAATTCGAACCGCCGCAATAAAGTTTTCGTTAAAACCTGTTTTGACTTCCTCAACAGACCCATAGCGCTAGTATTTATCTTCAGCCCCTTTAGCACGAAGCAGTGAAGATGCGAATCCACCCACCGAACAAGGTGCTAGTCTGTCGAAAACGTTTTCTGACTATTTCGGGTGTCCGTTTCACGCATGGCTGTGATGGGGAATATGGGAATGCGCATATTTTTCATGGCGTGATTCGCACTGTGAAACACCTATTTCTCAATCCAATACACTATGGGACGTTTGTGAAAGTATTTTATTCAACGGCCACCCGAAAGATTCAGTACGAATTTTATTTGCTCGCAATCTTCTCCGACACACACGTGACTTAGAATGGCGCCGGCACGCGAAAAGCGTGCCCACTATGCTAGCGTACTTTTGCACTCGAACGTATCACGTGATGCTAAGTGCACGCGTCCGCAAGTCTATATTTGATTGAACCATTTGGGACGACGAAAATTGGTTTAATCACAATTCATCAACGTGGTTAAAAGTGAAATTGGATTTAAATGTAATGGGTCGATGCGACCAGAGGAAACCCCTTTGTTACAATTCAATGGCGCTGTTCGTTAGAAAAGCCCGATTGGTTGTATGTTCTATTCATAGTATGAGCATGTATTCTATCGGATCTCAACTCTTTAAACATCATCTAGTTCTTTGGGTCTCTAATCTCATGGTTAAACAATAGTTTAGCCATTCAAGTATCGGTGCCAGCTCTCATTGTGATGCTATTTTCGCATTGTGGCAATGTGTTAGTTCATCACACCACTGGTGTCTCTGACGCATCCTCAATGTTCGATGGGATGAGCGATTATCGAATGACGAGGTTCGCCACCGGTGTTTTGATATCCCTCGCCTGAGTTCGATATTGCGATAACACCGACTGAGATGGTTTGGCCACATCCTGAGACGCTCGGACGCTGAACTAACCAGGGTGACACTATCGCCGACACCATGCGCAGAATGGCGTTGTCGTCGCGAAGGACAAGTGAAGACTTGGTTCGCCACTGTGAGATCGGATGTGGAGCCGCTTTGTCTACGAACGGTTTACGGATGGCGCACGTGGGACCGGACCTGGCTTAGAATCTGCGCGGATCTCGCTTCTGACCGCCGAGCGTGGGTGGCTGCAATCCGTGACATCAACGAAGCCGGCTCATCCTCCAGGAGGAGATAGTCGCACAAAAGTAAAGCAAAGTAAAAGCTCTGTACATCCACCAGGTATTTGTACCCAAGTGCACGTATTCTTTTCCATCATAATAACGAACCTGCCTCGATTCTCACAAAGTATACATTGTTGCACATGATTTAAGCACCCCTTGCCCCTAATCCAAATGACTATTCATCTTTTTCTCTTCCCCAACATGCAGATATGTCTACAAGCGTCTTCGCTTTTTGGGCAATAAACGACTGTCCCAATTCTTCGCCTTGTTTTTCTTGGCTGTGTGGCATGGATCGTATTCGGGGTACTTTGTCAATTTCGGTCTGGAATTTATCACCGTGGCCGTGGAATCCGATGTAAGTTTTCGTGCTCGTCTCCACAATCTGACTTCTGATATTGCGGTGTGTAAAGCTTTTGTATATCATGACATGTGAAGTGTGTATTTTGTTAGCGTGTGAATAGGAGATAGTCAATTGACTTGGACCGCATTTGCAAATAACATAACTGAGTGGAGTGGGAGTGCGGGGCGTGTGCGCGCTTGCCCAGGAGTCATGGTGATTGAACACCGGGGTGTACGTAACTGTAGCTTCGAAGTAAAACCTTTGTTTACCACTTTTTCAAGGACCACTGAGCCTTGCTGTTCTCTCCCGACGCTGACAAAAAGCCCGACACACGCAGATGTGATTTCAGGACCTATATAGCATGCATACCAGTTTGCACGTTTGGCCACGGTTTGTCCATCAACTTCCCCAGCGCCGATAGCAATCTGCCCGTTCAACATGTTGCAACGAGAGTGGTTGAAAAATGAATACATCGGTCTGACGAAACTTTTCTGCCCCAGGCGAAACTTCACCCACAACCGGTTGCTGCAATCCGCTTCCAATGACAGCTCAATCGCTTTCCAATATTTCTCAAAATCCTTTTTGCCGGTATTGATTTCGAACATTCCCTTTCAATGCATGCATTGGTTGCACTGATAAGCACCCGTCCTGTTGGATAGAACGGTTATTGCTCACACCCACTTGCAGTTAGGTTCGCTGCAACAAGACACAAACTTGTGCAGACATACTGCGCGCCCTCCATTTTTACTATCCCAATCAATTGGCTACCCTTCGTTTTCTTTGATTTTCCAGTTTCTCCGAATCGTGAAACGTTCCAAACGAGCAGATTTTCTTTATCACACGAGAGCCGGTTTCATCTTGACAAGCGTGCTGGGCAAACTACACGTTTTGTTCCTGCTGGCCACCCCGCTCGTGGCATTCTATCTGCTTCATTTCCACTTATGGTTTCCGGTAAGTCGCTGACAGCCTCCTTTGTTGCCCACCCCCGTCGATCAAACAATTTATCGATTAGTCGTCATCATAGCACGAGCAACGAATTCGGAATATTGCGCAACTGCTCTCGATAGGTCACGTTCGTCTCCTAAGTGGAACACGTTGTAACCAATCAACGTTAATTCCGTGCAGACTTGCATTCTGCTTGAACGTTTGTTATACGCACGACGTTGTTGTTGATACTCTATGTATTCTGTGGTCTATGGTTATGTGCCCGCAGTACCTCTGCTAATATGAAATCCTGTTCTGTTGAATGCTACTTTTAAGGGGTTGCCATAAGAAAGTATTGTCAAGACTTGCTCGAATTGCTGCCCCTGCCCGGGTAACCCGATGATATCTCAATAATCATACGTAAATGCCAATCTGACAAACACTTTCCTTAATTTGTAATTTTACAGCAAGTAAAAGTTTATGCCACGCATACCTTGCTATCAAGACTAACTACTTACTTTTGTACTTTTGTGCGGTTGGCTCCACGGGTGGATTAGCCGGCTTCATTGATGTCTCGGATTGAGACATCATCATGAAGTTTCTTGGGGATAGTGTACAAGTGATGTCCCCAGCACCACTTGGTGTTTGTTCGAGTACACCTCTCTAGCCTTTGCACAGCCAAGTGCAACCTACAAGGCAGCAGGGAGTTGGCAGATAAACGCGCTGTGCGCTAGTTATCTACCTACGGGGCTTCTCTCCGGATTTTTCATCGGGGTTTTCTCCCGAAGCCTTTCCCGCAATCGGTTGACCCACAAGGCAGTGGGGGTTCAGAGTCAGGGTTTTCCTTCCTCTAGATGGATTGCCAGTAGCTGACGAGCTCCATCTGCCCGGAGCAAACTGGTTTTAAGGCGCCAGTCACCCGCCTTCGCCCCTTCTCCTGTCAGCAAGAGCAGTTCCGCCGGGCTTGTGAAAGCCACTCGTGCAGGCCAGGAGTTGGACTTGGTTGTCAGAGGCTATTTGAGACGCACGCCACGTGGGAGCATTTTATAGATAGTAGATGGCTCATTCCTACTACCACCCCCGGCTGTGACAACCTTTGGAACCAAGACTAAGCCATTTATTGAATATTCAATGTCTCATCGCTGGGCAACGATGCCAATGCCAAGCGTCTATAATCTCGTAAATTTCACGAGAGCCTTCCTGTCTAGATTTGGACCAACTGCCACATACTTGCACATCACGATGTTAGTAGTTGGGTTCGTTCTATTGGTTTGATCAGAGTGGTTCGACGGAGTCACTTTGCTCATTATGTCGTACGACCCATTTCAATCGGTTTAAGCGCTGTCTCGTATTCCCCTAGCCCGCCAGTCCGGTGTGGGCAAACTAATTGCAGATCACTTTTTCTTCCCGTCCCAACCTCAACACAATCCCGGAGCATTTGCATCGCCTTTCACGCCGTCACCAGTATGTCCTAACTCAATCGAGATGACAACGTTGCCCATTGCGAGTGGATTTCTGGTCACTCGCGTGCTGAGTCTACCCCACGAAGCACACGGCCACAGAGACAGCCAATATTTCCTTTCCATACAGCAACGTTAGGCACCCGGTCACCATATGAATGAAAAAGCTGCATTTGTAAACATCCAACGTTAGTTATAGATCAATATAAAATACCCGAAATATCTTGGCGTGAGGCGTTTTGTGTGATTCCACCCTCATAATGTGAAACTTGTTTAGAAAACGAAGCCTGAATGGATGAATTTTTGTTGTGCCGCTTCCCACCCACCCCTCACTTACAAAATACCTAAGCGTATTGACCAAGCTTGACCAGAAATCTCTCTGTGTTGCTGTATTTTTACATCGTGGCTTCAAAATAAATGAATGAACGTTGGTAAAGTCAACCTTTTCGAGTAATTATACCGTGCCAATGTTTGATCGTATCTGCAGAGCCCAGTTTGCATTTAACTTTGAAGGCCATTATTGTGCGCTCACCAGCAATGCATTTCAACTGTAGAAACACTTTGGATTTTCGTGAACACTGGAAGGTTAAACTCGCTGCAGTTGGGTTTGGTTCAATAAAAATCAGAATTCGCAGTACCTTGCTCTTAGTGATATTGCTCAAAATCGTGTTCAGCGGCGGTCTTGTTTTAGGTCTGTTCTTGGAGTATTTGACTAATCTTGTCTGTTGTCAAGTGAAGTGGCGAGGAAAGCTTGGTGTGATGCGTGACAGTGAAAGCCACAAGGTAGCTGTCATGCTGATGTCGCTCTCCTTGTTCACCACACTTACTGAATGCACGTTGGATTCGAAGTGTAGGCATTTCTCCCCAGTGTGTCTGTGCCTAATCTTTTATAGGTTCAGTAGCTTTTGAGGTCCCACCCTTCCCCATATCTTTTAGAACATTTTACTATGTCATGGTTGTATGGCAGTTATGCACTTGGTAATTGTTGCCGGTGTAATACTGTGTGTGATGATTATATGGCCAACCAAACAGCGGTGTTATCGGGCGCCGAACTAGTAGTTTACAGAGAAATGCGTGCGAACCGCTTCGTCGGTAACCGGCCACCGATAGATGGAAACCTCTCTCACGCCACTGCCTTGTGGGTAAAGCCAAAGCGCTAAAGGCTCGGGGTGGGACCCCTAAACGATATCTCCCCTATTTCGGTGTAGGCGACCGGGTAGTATCACGTCTACGCTCAGCGATGATGACAATGTCTCATCCTTCCCCATCTTTTCAGGATTTTTAACAATTCATGGTTGTATGGCAGTTAAGCACTTGGTACTTGTTACCGGTGTAATGCTGTCAATGATGATGATGATGATAATTTTCAACAACACAGTGCGTTACTACCGCGGTACAAAAGTACTGCACTGAACGGATAATACCAGAAATATTCACTGATTAACCATTGCCATTTGGTCTCCCATCAACCGAATAAACTGAACATAATCTCAATCCATTCCTAGCGATCAAGCACCACCGCTTAAATTTATGCGCAAATCGCCTGATCTGTCGACCATGCTCGCATTGTTTACATTTTCCAACATTCAATTTTCACATTGATTTTTCACATTTTGGCGCGAATTTTCAGGTTTTCAAATCCACCTACTTCATTGGTTTCATCTATTTGCTGTGGCCATTGTTTCGACCGCTGGCCAAAACACTGTTTCCGTCTAAACCTGTGCAAGTGGAATGCAACATCAATGGGTCTGTCACGGAGTCAAAAAAGAGGTTGTGATAGAATTTTCATTTTCAATACAACAGCTTCTTCATTCGCTCTTTGAACACTAGTTATCCACACACACACACACACACTCTCACCTACACACACAGAGCTCATTTGTCTTATGGGCAACCGCTGTATTCATATTTTTGTCGAATCCAAGCGCATGCTGTGAGCATATTGCAATATGGTTGTCTGGGTCCTTTGGTTTTTGGTTTTGTGCCGATCGTTGCAGACAGCGCACTTTTTGTTGAAAAGAAAATGCAAACTTCTACTACGGACAACAAACCATTGTACTTTGTGTTATGTTCGACCGGATGCTTCTTTTTGTGTTTTTGTATTTCTGTTTCCCTCTCTCTCTCTCTCTCTTGCTCGCTATCCCTTACTATCTCAGAATAGCCGCATATTTTGTTTCTTTTCACATGTCGACTTTTTCCATGTTAGTGGGGCACGTATAATCCAACCTTTGACCTTCATGAAAAACCTGAAAAAAACCTGAATGCTTAATTGTCAATTTAGCATGACGCGATAAAATCCTGAAAAATGGAAGGGATGACGTTTAAAAGTTACGAATTCTGTAGGAGAGTAGCCACACACTGACATTCGAGGTGCCTACAACGCCTTGCGAAATGCACTGCCATGCGTCCGTAACATACTTTATGCAATCAGTGACTTTGATAGTCCTCGCTGTTTGTTTATAAAGACCGTTATTTTCACATCATATCGCAATATCCGGTGCTTATAGCCTGGTTTCAATTGCTGATGATGTAGTCGGACCTGTTCACCATGCTACGACAGCGCAGTTTGCGGGAGGTGTTCGTATTCCAAAAGATCTACTCTATGGTGAATTGATTCAGGAAGTCGACTTTTGGGCAGACCACACCTGCAGTACAAAGAGTTATGAAGGCTCTTGACATTGACCCCTCACATTGGAGGCACTATGTAAAACGTAGATCAGGTCGTCAGTGTGCAACTGACATCTTTCGATGAAGTACTGCCTTTCGCTGTGAACGCTGCGGCAGAGATTGTGACTCCCAAAGCTGTGGATAATGAAACCATCACGTTGTTGTTGTTGTTGTTGGCCTCCTCCGGTCGATGTCGACCATGGATGTACATCACAATCGTATGAATTTTCAAGTTCTACAACTTTTTCGAATGACTGAGCAGTCCGATTCGGGAGGAACAATCTCTCCCGCAGCGCTGGCAACGATAGTCAGAACTCGGTTGTAGGGCGTCAGTTGCACGCCGGCTTGCGTTGGACATCCACGGTCGACATCGACCGAATGAGGTCAACACGATGGTTGGACGGCATACCAATCTGTTGCGGTTATATTTCCAACTTGTCAGTGCCAATTTTCACCAGACTTAGGTTCAAGCAAATTTCCGAAAACATGTAACCGCGGTGCACTTTGGACACTCTGCTGCTATGCAACCACGACTTATATCGGCCTGTTGTTTGGATAAATATTTTTTCTAAGCATCGCACGACCGTGTTGTGATTTGAATCACAATATACGTGTTTGGCAGTTTAAGAAGCTTCATTTCCCCTTTTCACGCATCGCGCCCGACAAGGACTTACCATTAAGCTTCTTGGAAATGATGCCTCAGATCCTCTTTACGTTTGCGTGAATATTGATCTCTCGCAATCGATTGGAATATGTTTGGGACCGATCGTGTATCCCTAATGCAAAGAAATTTGAGTGCAATCGGTTAGAGCAGATTGTGGGTAACGTTTCACTTCTGACACAGAAGCTTTGTCAGACTAAGGCTGATCCTGTTCGTTCTCACGAGACGTGACACATTGTAGGCGTACTATAGGCTGTTTAGCGGTAAGGTCAAATCAGTGGTGGGGGGTTGACTACTACTTGATCTCTCGCATTTTAAGACCAGCGTGATCTGATAAGAAGTGACCGTCACGTGAGCACTAACGATCTAATCCTAAGAGTACCTTCACGATGTTCTATCTGAGTTGTCTCGTGAAACCGCTTTCTATATCGGTCTCACGCTTTTGACCGGCACGATGGATTTTACATTACTCCCCAGGATTAATGGCGTGAGCCACCCGCGTGTTGAAAGTACTTTTCACCTGAGGCAGATCGAGTCCATCTAATAAAGAGAGGGCTGGCTATGTAGATAAAAAAATTATCGTTCGTACGTAGAGCATATTCGGGAAGAGAACTCAGGGAACAGAATTCCATGAGAAGTAAAGGGACAGGTCACCTTATTCTGTTTTGGTCCTATACTGCACCTGAGCATACAAAAACCCCGCGTATCGAAATACTCAAACTCCACTGTTTGTGAGACGATTGTAGGATACTAGCTTTAGGTTATTTAACCCCTTCGCTGACTGGGATGATAATGTAGGGAATCGGATTCTCGTGGTTCTTCGTTACCCGTTTAGCCCATCGTGTTAGAATGGACCAAAGTTACAACAAAAGTTTACTGCATACAAGCTATCCAGATTCATTAAACCAGGAACAGGTTTAAAGCCTGTCTTGCCAGCCCGCCAAATTGTTCATCTACCACAGTTAAATTGATCGGCACAGACAATGCAGGGTAATCCCGCCCATCGGGAAGTGTTCAACGACTTACCTCAAGAGCTTGATTTCCAATTTTCTTTTGTATTGTTATTTGCTGTCCTTGAGTTGAAGGCGTTTAATTTCAATCGCTCGCAGTCTTAATCGACGACCCCGTTTCCACACGGTCAAATCTAGCTGCTGCAACTTGTCCGGGCATTGGAACATATGTATCGCCAACATCACAGCTTCCTACAAGACTTTCATGCATGATGCATATATTTTTGCGTCATGTTAAACCCACGAAAGGCAGTTAGGTATATTTATTTTACTCATCCTCCTGGGGTTGTGATCCTGTTTTTTATGCAGAGTAATAAACGAAACTCCACCCCGATAAATGGAGGCATTAGTAACCCAATGTCCTGTTTGATTGCTTAAAGGCTAGTCATCTGTTGATCAAAAAACGGGCTTGCTTGATGTTCTCATCGAACAATGAGGAGCGACTTCGTATTCGGCTAATGAATGGATTGAATCTCTAATGAACATTTAGCGTATTCAAGTTTAGAAATTCAAATTCCAAGGTCGATCAATATTCCAAGGTTAACTGAAATTTTGCGTACACGTGATGGACGGGAACATATGGCGTTCATTTATTCTGATATACGAGTTGTATTTAGATCTAATTCAACTGACATTAGGATTAGGTTCATTCTTACGATGCTGTTTCATCTTTACCAAAAAACATCTAAAATTTCAATTATCAGATTGAGGCTCTAAGTGATTCGTGACGAGCCTGTTTGAAACGCACGATGCTCCGCTTTTGAGCTTACGCTCAATCGGAAGATAAGGCTAAAAATAGTCCCATGCTGGCGACAAAATACCGACGACTCGCTTCGGATTAAGTTCCTTTTAACAATTGAGCCCCTTATGATCTCATAAGCTGCATTGTACTTTCATATATTTTGCCCGCTTCCAGTTGTTTCGAATTACTTGTGAGCTTAATCCGATTGAACTCAAATGTACAATAAATTGTGTAGATGTGCATTTAAATTTTCCTTACTATTTTTTGCACGTTGCCTATCCAGCTTCTCCAATTTACGCCACATTCGTCAAGCACTCAATCAGAAGCAGCATTTTTAAACTCGATTCTACACCTATACACTTTGATTAAATACTGGATAAGGCGAACATACAGTAAAATCGATTAAAATCCCTACCTTACGCTATAAATAGCAGGAAGTTTCGCTATTTTGCATTGATTTTTGGTTGCGAATCAACGCATAATTGATCTTAATCAATCGAAAATCATAAAATATTAAAAACACCCACACTTGAACTACTCTCTTTGATCGCGTGTCGTATGACTTCGATTTCTGATTGAATAATCGACGGATTTATTTATTCATAAATGAGATGTGGGTAAAAATTGATTTTAAGAGAGCACCCCAAAATTCAGATAGGATCTGGCCATAAATTTAATGTCAAATTTTAACCCACGTATAATAATTGTTTGTGTGAATGGGATGCTTGTTTGAGTAAAATAAAATCTTGCTTGACAACTTGAGCAGCAATTCGACCTTCGCGGTTAGCATTACTGTGGAGTGGTAGCAAAGGCGATTTGTCTTGTTATGGAATATTCCATCCAAGCCTAGGCACCATGGCTGAGGAAGGATATCGAACTACTCGACAGGATTTATCATCGTGCAACAAAGTTGGTGTCCCGACACAGAAATCTGCCTTTCACAGAGCGAATGTTAAAACTAAACCTACACGATTTTACCCAACGATGGATACGTAGTGACCTCATGTTGACATTCAAAATCCAGTGTACTGAAAATCATCCCCTTAAACACTTGCTAAATCCCAATGGCCTTACTGGAACACGAACACATTCAAAGGATTTAAGCATTCCGCATTCTCGATTGGATATTCGTCGAAATGTTTTCTTGGTTAGAATTTGTTTCACTTGGAAAATCTTGCCTGAAAAAATCACACGCTCGGAATCTGTTGAGGTTTTCGCTTCCAAACTCGATGAGTATATGACAAACCATGCGGTCTGTGACCGTCCCTATTGATTTTTGGAAAATTTTATATTTTTCTCGATAGACCTAGTCATCCTATGGTTATTGTTAAGCTTGCTACTTTTTCTAACATACAACTTTCTGAGTCATCGTAAGACTAGAAACAAATTACGTTCAAATCATTGCAAGCTCAACCTGTCAGCTGTGGAATCTATTGGACGAAATAGTTTCGCAACATGTCCACAAACAAGCACCGACGACTGTTCCGTGAAGAGCAATCGTTTGTTTATTCATTTATGGATTGTTGTGATTAATTTTATGGATAATTCATATGATTTGTTACTGATGAGTAGTCACGAAATAAACATTCACAATAAGTCCCGCTGTGTATTAGAGTCAAAAGTGGACAGAACCTAATCTTACTGTCTCCGCCTGATGACGACAAACAGCCTAAACTCAGTTTTGGCATGTAAGTGCGGGTGATGTGAGCAGCATATTAAATTGAACAGAGGTCTGTTCTTTGTGGGACGTTTTTTAAACCATGATTCCTTGAATCATGATGTGTGAAATATAGAATTCAGTTTTCATGATACGGAGAAATAGGTAAATTATTCGGTAACCCTATTCTTTCTTCTGGAACTACTGTTTTGAAAAATAATGAGACAGTTTTACTCGAATACCACTGTTATTGAGGGTTCGTACAATGAACCACAATGTTCAAATAAGGAATCACAGAGTCATTCACGGTCAAGCACTCAAAATGACCAATGTATTGCGGTGCTCACATCATCAGCACTTACATTCCACAACTTAATCTTTGCTGTATCGAACTAATGACGGCAAACAGGTTGTGGATTGTACATTCTGAGCATGTAAGCACCAGATAAATCAAACTGTTTGTTCACACGCATTTTCAGCGTATAATATTTATTAAACCTTGAAAATTCTTGTAAAAGATCAGTGAGCATGATGTAACCTTTATTATTACTAGGAAAGATTCGAATTACAAGTCTGTTCTTCGAATCTGAAACAGAACTCATACGATATTATACTTATAGAATACATAACGATTATATTTTTTTAAATTTAATTTTGAAATGTACTCGGTAAGACAGACAAGAAGTAGATTGATTATGAGACTACACGAGCATCAATTAACCGTGCGAAGACATGATCACATGTCTTTGGTATCAATAAATGCGAAACGCCAAGGACATGTATTCGATTGGAATCAATGTTCGATCCTCGCTACCAGTAAAATACGCCATACACAGGAATTTTTCGGGGCCTGGCACTCAATCCCTTAACCAACGCACAGACCAATGAGATGTCGTTTGTTCTACATGGGGCGCTGGAATCGCGACAATCTTGTGGCAAGCAGCAATACACGCAAGAGAACGTTGTTTAAAATGGTGAACTTCAAGGCCTGTTGCTTCGAATTAAGTTGCGCTGATGATGTCATCTATTTTGGTGACAAAACTCCCCTTATTGTTAATAATTCTTGACTCACATCTGTTGATAAGGAATAAAATTCCCGCATTGTAAATCAACCAAAATCGAAATTTAAAGCATTAATCAGACAAAATACGGTCGTTGAAACTAAGGCTGAGTTGTTCACTATTGAATTTCACTTATGATATTTTACACTGAAGTATTTCAATTAAAAATTCCGAAATTTGTTCGAACATCCCGTGGGTACTTGTGCTTTGTTCTCATGCTCTATTGAAAACATTTGTTTGAATTGAACCACTTGTTCTCGCGCATTCTTTGAAACATTGCGATCGATGGGATCCTGAATCGATTAGAAAAATGCAAAACATACATATAACATGTCCTGCTTCATTTAAATTGAATGCGAAGAATTGTCCGTTGTGAAGCTTTAATCAGAAATTCTATGGGAATATAGAATGATTTTGCCTGAAGTAGGGTGAAATTTTCAATTTTGGCATTTAGATCAATGCTTTTCGGTTAAAATATAATGTGATACGTCTTTGCGGTTATAAAATATTTTAGTGGTTGTATTGACAGCGGTCAAAAGCATTTTGTAGTTTCGTGAAAAATGTTTAAGGGCCCATGGCGTAAAAGTGTATTTCTTTTAATGCTACATCTTCGTAAGTACTTTAAAACTAGATCTGATATTTTGAACAGTACACACGAGGAACTAACCGTCCCCCTATCACCTTTACACTAACCGATTACATACCATTTTGGTTCCATTATTAAGACAACACAATCAGCCCCAAATATATTGTAGGTCGTTAAAGGGATTTTTGTAAATTGATTGGAATATTTTGGGAACTTATCTTGCAGTCATAATGGAAAGAAATTTGCGCGCATGCAGCCTATAATAAGCCTCAGGGGTGTCAAGTCGCGTAAACATGACCAGGATCACTGAATCGAATTGCCGAATAGGGTGTGCATTCACATCAATCTGATGCAAGTGGTCAAGGTCGTTTGACACAGTGGTTGACATGCGTAAAAGTGCATAATTAATCCGGCTAATGATCCGTATTTGCATGCATTTCCATCATGTTTCTGGTCATGGGTTTAACCCCACCGACATGTGTATGAATACATGAGATTGAACAGGTTGGTCGTGCCAATCTTATCCAACAGTCGGGCAACCTGTTAACCCGGTTGAGGTAAAAAAAGTTTTAAAAAATCTAATTGACCATTAAGTATACGGTGAATAATAGCTGATTTCATTTCCCATCAGTGCTCAAATGACCTCTCACTTACACTCCACAACCGGCTTCTGGATTTTGTCGTCCTCAATAGGAGACTGTAAGCCTCGTTAGGCAAGCATTAAAACAGTGGTAACATAGTGCACAAATGTTGTTCTTGGAATTTCTGATGGGATTCTGTATGCTTACGTTCCGATCGGCAACACGATGTTGAGTTTTTAAAATTTTCTTTTATCAAGTTTCCTCACGCTTTCAACCCAACAATTAGGTGAGCCATCAATTCGACGGTGAATCAAAAATGATTTTCAATGAACACGATGAATATCAGCATCAGATGACTCATTCAATCAATCACATGGTAAATTATTTATCAATCAAATGGATGAGTAATTCCGGTTGATTGCAAACACTTGATGAGCTCAGATTGCCCTGTGATGATTGTTGGCCTCGAGGGATGTAGAATTCAGACGAACCCGACCTTGGATTATTCATTTTGATGTATCCGAACTAAATATTTGTTTGAATCGTAGATAACACTAGCTTCATGGTAAATCCTTGTTCGATTTTGGCACATCAAATTTATTGAACCATAACAAGCCGGTTTTGCTGGATTCACCGTTTTTAAAAATCGTTACCTCTCCACAATACCTAACAAAATGTTGCTTTACACAACATTAATATAATAAGAATGTTTAAAATCTCTGCCTCAAATTCAAATTCAAATTTATACATGAGCGATTTTTGATCAATCAAACTATTGATCGATAATCAATAACCTTTGTCTGTCTGTCATTAGGAATTGTCGTTCGAGCTCAATCTATCCAATTTGTAAAACGGGATATGATTGGAATGACAAATGCAAATCGTCTGTCAAGATTGTTTTGTTGTCGCTGCTTGACGTCCACCATCTCAGAACAAAACAATACGATTTGTTCGGGGGGGGGCTGTGATTCTTGTCAAAACTATTTCCATGAATTTCGTTCGAGTGAAAGTTTGAATTATTCTCGAACGAATTGAGTGGCACAAATGCAGTGTGACGTTGAGAATTTTTTTGGAATTCACGATAAATTTAAAAACGTTAGAATCTTGTTGTTTTGTTTAATGTTCGGTTTGATAAACGTAGAAAAAAAGATTGATTCTTTAAATTTGAAAGGAGATGAAATGTCACGTTAACATGCGATATTCAAATTGACTGCGAGAAATCGATAATAACCGTGGGACAAATATTAAGAATATGCATGCCACCGGTATGAGAGCTGAGTTTTTATTGAAAGTGAATTTGCTCCAAATCTTGATTAAATCAATTTACCAATAAAATATTATCTCATATTCTAAAACCTTAATGAGAGTAAATCTGCTATGATAAATCTAATGGAGGAGAATGTAATATGTTTACCAACCTATCAGTTGGGTTGACCTAGGTTCACTTCGTGAACACGCCATTATATAGCGGTTGGCTAAACACCATTTCTATTACATAAATGTATCCCACCGATTATAGCAAGTTTCTTGGTAACGTTTCACTTCTGAACACAAAAGCTTCGTCACCCCAAGGGTGTTGGTACGAACAGGGTTTAGGTTGCAAACTTTATTTTCATGATTATGGAATTCCGATCGGTCTGGAATATTTTCAAATATCCCACCGATGTTTATCACTGTTTCGAAGCTCTTCAAAAGTAACACCTTAATGTTTCAGCGTCTCAATTCCAAGCAATAAAGAAAGTCCATTAGGAAACCACTTGAAATTCAATCGACGCTAATATTGTCGAGTCTTGGTCGATCGATCACACAAAATCAATAGTGACACCAAACTTTGATGCATCGGGACTAATTTTATCCGTACCAAAGTGTCCGTGTTCCGAGTTGCTACTGTGTGAAAATAAACACCGAAAGTTTCGACTGAATTCGTTGTAATACACTTCACCATTCTACGCATTCCGTGAGATTTCAAACTTTAAAAATAACTTGACGATGATGAACGAGAACAAGTTTAATTAAGGAGCGAAAATTTTACTCATCAGAATCGATATTCAGACTACGAAGTATGTTGTGGAGTAGAAATACCTTAACCTAATAAAGCAAGCTGTTTTTATTTTTGTCCGCCTATTGTACGCAAATTAAAATCACGTAACGTCTCAATATTTATCCAGAACGTTTGAAAATGACCAATACAATCGACGAAATTTTACCCTAACCTGAAGAAACACGGCTTCAAAATCAAAACTAATCCACATACTAATCAATAATATTAGTGTTTCCTCACATCCAAACATTTTCAAACCAGGATGATCTTTCCAATTCCACATCATATAGTTCCTACTGTCCCCATGGCAACCGTGATCTGAAAGATTGACAGTGTGTTTATGTTTCTGTCGGAAAGTCTGACATTGAACTTTCGTGCATATTCTTTAGGTGGAAGAATTGTGAGAATTGTAACGAATTTGTGCAAAAGTTACACGAATGTTGACCGGCTGACCAAAGTGAAAATTGCTATCTCGATTCTGAGATTAAACGCGTCTCACGATTGAATGACGTGTTTTTCCAAAGTTTCCTATTCTAGCTTAATTGATTCCACCAGTCTATACAATCGATAGAAACAATCGAAATTAAAATCGATAGCGGATATTGAATGATTAGCAATTCTTCAAGGTCAGTCGAAAGAGCCCAACTTGGATGAAATAGGTTCTCCCGAAATCGATCGATTCAATCAACAATCGGGACAGCCATGTTTTAGGACAGTGTTGTGGTCACGTAATTCGCCTTGAGTTTCACTGTCACTTCTATTTCTATTTTCTATCTCACATCTGTCTAGGCCTGGGTAACCTGACAGTATCTCAGCCCACGTGCAGTCTCTGGCTGTGCGGCACTTTGCCTGGATCAGGCTTGTGTTTTCATACTTCATACATACATACAATTTGCCTATATAAGATAGGTTTGCGTATCATTTTGTCGGGTGTGTAATAAATGGTTTGATCAATGGTCTTCACTTGCGTTGTGGATGAACGATTAAAATGTTGAACTCCGCGATAAGAGGTGGACAATAAACGCGAAGGGTGTCGTGGTTAACGGGTAACTGCAAAGCCTGTGTCAACAACGTAAAAGACATCAGGACAGGAAACGCGATTTGACATGGATTGTCACCACCACCCCCTATCAAATAACCGTAGTAAAATACTTTCACTTAACGCTCAACATCTTAAACAAACACTGATCGCATTGTCCCCAACTGTGTCGGAGAAGGCATCTGATTCAGGATTGATCATTTCTCCCAAAAGTTGCTATGGAGTACCCGGTTGAGTAGTACCAATCGAATGCTCAGCAGTTATAAGCAACACTCGTACGAGAGCAAACTATTCTCACTACGCATGTTAAATACCATTGATTTCTTATATCGTCAATATATCGCGAACGCGGCCTACCCAAAGGTCGACTTGTTGATTACAACTAACGAGAGAATACACCATTATCTTTAACGATGTGCAACTAACCCGTTTAGCGCAATATTATGACGTTTCAGATCCGATAGTGAATAACATATGCAATCATTCCGTGTCAGCATAATAATCGTGACTTCAATGTTCAAGATTTGTGTACAAACTTTACACTGTTTGAAGTCATGCGAATCTTGATGGTACTATCTCTACCTAATGATCGCATACATCACTGAACCGGTAGTCAAGTGTGTGCGATGGAAGTGCACGTGAATTTTGTAACGTATTCAATTGAAGCTATGAAAAAATCACGAAGGAAATTCTGAGGATCACACTAGATAAACCTCCATTGTTGAACCTAAACAGCAGTCAAAGTTTCACCACCATAAAGTGAGCCGTATAATACCCAGTATTTTACACCATCCCGTTGCGTATTCAACCTTTTTACAGTGGCTATATATGCGCAGTATTAAGAGGGAAATATGTTACACAGATCCGCGTGTTGACCTCACTATATAATATGGTCGTGTTATATCTGTGATTTGCTACTACTGGCCCAACCGTGGGTTAGACAGAATACAACCGTAACTGAAATCGTGTATTGACCGAATGAATGAATATCACAAAGTGAGCGAGTCATTGAATATCACACAGTGAGCGAAAATCACAATTTGAAATCACGATCGATCTTCATTGGTGATTAATCGATAGTCCGTTCACTACCTATACAACAGATCGATCCTTGAATCTTGAACTGACATGAGTGCGAGACTTTGATAAGCGAACTTGATCAGATTGGCCGTAGTGAATAACGGTCCACAATGTGCGCAAACTAAGTCTGATGCAAACCATCAGTCACTAAAGCATCTCTCGAGATTTAGCAATAGGGACTGCATCATTCCAGTGAAAAATTTCACGGAATAACACAACCCGCATCTTGAAGACGAAGAAGAAATTGACTTTATTCGTACACACGAATTTTCAGCTGTTACAATAATTTCACCACAAATTTAAAAAATGATAAACAAGTCCCGACATCGAGTTACAATTTGTCGACTGAACGATTTTTCATGTCCGTCTTAATTGATTGACATACGATCCAGTTTACTAGCAAAAGTTTTTGGGTCAAACGTTTCACTGCAA
>JACCGJ010016644.1:0-18315 GCA_013407085.1 Atriophallophorus winterbourni | reverse complement strand
CTGAGGTATGATAGGTTACCTAAAGATTGGAAGTACGGCATTGTCAAACCAATGTGTATGGGCAGGTGAAACCTGTGATCCGGTTAACTACTGACCGGTTCCCCTCACTTTGGTAGTTGGGAAGACTCTGGAACGACTGCTGAAATAACAGATTGAAGATTTTCTCTTTACAACCAGTCAGCTAACATCTGCTCTCATGGTTTTACGCCAAGACGATCATGCGCATCCAATCTCATCAGTTCTCGCGAGCACTGGTGTGCTGGACTTTATCTGGGCCACTGGGTAGTCACTGTCTCCATTAACTTTAGTAAGGCTTCTCATCGTGTTCCATTTTAACGTCTATTGCTCATGCTCCGTACTCGTGGTGTAAATGGACCTGTTCTAACATGGATTGAAGACTTCCTTATTGACCGTTATGCACAGGTCGAGGTTAACGAAGTTAAATCGCAGATTACACGTCCAACATCCAGAGCTCCGCAAGGATCTGTTCTCGGCCCTTTACTTTTTAAAGTATATGTTAATGACCTCCCCGAATCATCAAATGTGAATTGTCTACCTTTCGCGGATGATCTGAAAGTTTGGGGTACAGTAAGCTCTTCTGCCAAGAATACAGTTTTCCAGAACAAATTTAACAAATCGCTCGATTTTACGGTAAAATAGCAGCTTCCTCTAAACCGACAGAAATGCGCTGTAATGCTTTTAGGGCCAAGCACGCCTAAAGGTGCGTACTTTTTCGAGGATCATCAACTGAAATGTGCTGATACTGAACGTGACCTGGGTACAATTGTGACTCGGTCGCCTAAATAATAGGAGGATACGAACAGAAAAGCTGCTGCTGCAAACCGCGCTTGGTTGGCTGTCAGTCGGTCGTTCTCGGTGATTACTCCACAAATGTTTCGCATTCTTTATTCCACGTGAGACCAGTTTTGGAATATGGTTTGCCAGCCACCTATCTATAAACTTAGGAAAAACGTTACCAGTTGTAAAAAGTGCAAAGGGGGGCGACGAAAGGAATACAAGGATTGAAATCATTTCTTTATGTGGAGAAAGTTCAACGCCCCAGCCTCATGTCGCTCAGTATTCGGCGTGTGCGATACGACCTGCTACTAACTCGTCGCCTATTACTGAGAGCTTATGGTGACGAGCTGCGCGATGATCGAAAGCTTCAAAAGTGAAAGACACTACGCCTAATACAGGGATTCACGCTCTCAATGAGAATTGTTAACTTATGGAAAGCGCTTCCTGTAGAGGTCATTTCAGCAATATCTGAAAACCAATTCATGTTAATCTGGATAAGGTACTGCTTGTAATCGGGGCGAAGCTGTACAACACTAGACAGGATTTCGTCATCTAAGGTTCTTCTGGACTATGTTGCTGATATAATGAGATGCGGCTTACAAGGGCTTGACCCTCTATCGTCCATCAATATGAAGAAGTAAGACGTTGCTAAAGCATCGGCGGTATCCTGGGCAGAATAAGTCAATCCATTATAGATTTGTACAGAGAACACCCCTGGTTTAGCTCTTGATCGCCATTTTCTATCTTGTAGAGAATCTTAGGATTATTTTCCATTCTCATACCCAAGTTCCATTGAAACTGCATGCGATTTTCATTACAAGAGTTGTGACGTATTTCGGTATCTTACAGAATTGCTTCGAAGTTACCCAAGACTCTTCCTTTATAGCTTGTAGTGAACTACTTTCAATTTGTATCTTCGTATTCTGTACATAAACGTTTTCGCCTTGTAGGGTTATTCGTTATATGGCCTTGTAGGCTTTATTCGAATTAATGCTTGTAAAATACACTTTTTGGCGGTTAATTCAGTTCAGTTAAGTGCAGGTTGCACAGGACTGTAAATGGCTGATAAGCCAATCAAGCGTCCAGAATTTGTGTCGGTGGAAACCTTGAAAGGAGCGCCCACCACTGCCAAAGTTAGTTCATTCTTCTCTGGTATCCTCGTCGTATGCGATGATACGTCCGGTGTTTTCCAGACCGTCCCAAAATTTGTAGCTGCGACTGAGAAAAACGGAAAGGGTTTCTCTTCACCAAGCCAGTGAGTGGTTAGCTATGTAAAATTGGTGCGTATATTTAAAACATGACATGAAACGATACATTATATCACAGGATTTTTTTGTGTTTTTAAATCGTTTTAATGACCGTATAAATTTTAAATAAACGAAAGATTTGCCAATTCTGTCGACAGGTGACCCGCATAATCTTGGAAAAACTTATTCCACAAGGCTTCTAAACCCCTTTTCAAAGCGATTAGTTCCTCAGACAGCTTGTTCCAGAATCTTACCACTCCTCCACTGAAGAAGTGTTGCCTAAGATTCAGACGGTTGTGTTTTCGCGGGGTTCGATGTATGTCCTCTAGTTGCAGGGTTGATCGCTCGAAAGAACAGGATTTGACAACCCTCGTCGCCTAAGCCTTTCAGGATTTTGAAAGTTTCTATTATTGTAGCTGATGAACGCAATGTCACCTCGTAGACGCCGACGCCGAAGGGAGGAGGGACCAAAAGAAATTAGACATTCTTCATAAGTTTTCCCAAACAAACTTTCAACCATTTTCGTAGCCAGACGTTGGACTCTCTCTAGTAGTAATATGCCTTTTTGAAAGAAGGGGCTCCAGGCTTGCACACAGTATTCTAAACGCGGAATGACAATCGCCGTATATATCGCCGGATAAACACATCCGGCGTTCTATTTGTCAAAACGGATTTAAGCCTACAAAGTTTTACTCTTGCTCGTTGTGCAGCTCAGGCACATTGCGCAGCCCATTTAAAGTATGTTGATATGACTATACCTAAATCCTTAACAGTCTGAATGGATTTAAAGTCATTCCAACCGTTATTCGCAATTACTGCAATATTGTCGACTGCTGCAGACAACAGATAACATTTAATATAGTTCAGACGAAGATCCAAATCCTGCGAACATTTAATGACCTTTTCAATATCTCTCAACAAATCAGCATGATCACTGGATCCGGTGAATTTGACATCATTGGTAAACATGAAGCAGGGACATGACAACTGCGATGCCACATCATAGATGAAGATCAGAAACAGTATTGGGCCTAATGCTAAACCTTGTGGGACCCCACTGGTATCTGTTGCAAATTCAAAGGTAGTATCGATTCGAACTCAAGGACATTGTCTTCTCCCGTGGTTGCGAAGTTCGGGTGCGTCGATTCGTGTGGGAATTATTATTGACGGATCCTCCAACTTTTTAGCGTATTCTGCAACTTGGATACCATCTCTTGTATGGATTACCTTGCTATCAGTTCAGTTTATTTCTGTTGCACATCAAAGTAAGTGGCTAACCAGCCAATCGAACGTCCACAATTTCTTTCGGTGGGAAGCTGCAGAGAAGCAACCACAGCTGAAAAAGCGTTTTCTCATTGTGATTTGGATATCCTCGGCGATTGCGACGCCAATAGATTTTCCGGGTTGTGTTCAGGAAGCACCTCGTTATAAATGATGCTGGAAAAAATAAAAATAAAATTCTCTCTACCCGTACGGTGAGAGGTCAGCTAAAGAAGAGTTGTGTATTTAAAAAACAGAACTTAAACATTTATTTTATTCACCAGATAACGATGAAAATGGTGAACTACCTAATCTTGCATATCAATTATGGGGAGTATTAAGTTACCCTATTCTTCAAACATAACTGCAGGGTATACGTTCTTCTAAAAACCGGTTCCAGAAATTTACCACCCAGCGTCTGAAAACGTTTATCTGGGAGTCTAGTCTATAACGATCTTTAGCAAGTTTGGGTGAATGTCCGAAGGTGCTCATTTCGGGGCTTAAGGCAAATAAGTTGTCGCTGAACCACTTTATGATCTTAAAGGATTTAATTAAATCACCTCTGAAACGATGGCGCGTGAGTGAGAAAATATCGATTGCTTTCAGTTGTGCAGCGTAAGGTTTCCCTCGCTAGCCCACAATCACACGTGTTTCTAGACGGTCTACGCTTTCGAGTCGAACGATGTCCTTCTTGTAGTAAGGTTACCACGCCTGGACACAATGTTCTACATCGGCTGAAGTAATGCCTTGTAAAGTGGCATGAATATATCAAGTCTACTGCTGGATAGCACGAATCTAAGCCGAAAAAGCACTTTGCAAGGACGTTGAGCTGCAGCGGCGCATTGGTCCTCCCATTTGAAGTCAGTCCTAACTAGTACTCCCAAATCATTAACACGCTGTGTGGCGCTAACAGTGAGAGAATTGCCCGACACCTGAACTGAAATCTTATTAACCAGTGCTGACAAGAGTTGGCTCTTATTAAGGTTCAGGTGGAGGACCAACTGGTATGACCAGATTATGACCCGTATAAAGTCGTGCATCAGAGTATGTTCATCCGATGAACTCAACATCATTCACGAAAATGAAACATGGGCACTTGAATGCAGTCGACAAGTCATCAATGAATATCAGGAATAGAAAAGAACCGAGGACCGAGTCTTGGTGCACCCACTGATCAGCATAGATCCTACCCGAACTCTGAATCTCCTACCTGTTGGACGTCATGGGATTTTTCGTTTGACATTTGCTGTTTTGGTCGTGAGTTCATTTCCTTTTTGTTGTATTTTAGAGAATGTAGATTTATTCCTGGTCATCTACAGAATTGGTGAGACCGACAAACCGCAATGTTTTTCCATTTACGGTGAATTCGTGTTTGTCCATTTTCGGCATATTTTTGGAATACTCACTCAATATGCCACCATAAGTAATTTTTCTATAATTAAAGTTTTTCCTGTTGAACAACCACAACATATCGCGTGAAAATTACCGGCTTTGGTTGCATCTGATATCCGTTTATGTTTCACGCAAATCGAATCCTCTTTTGGTATACACTCAAATCTCAGTACTATGCCACCCGTTGGGACCGAGCAAGAGTGGCATAGTAGCGAGAGTGGCATAGTAACTAGGTTTTGTGAAAACGGCTTTGTTTTCTCAAGTCCATCATTTATTTGCTCAATCGATCAGTCCAAAGCTCTCAGAAATCGTCGGCTGACGCATCTTCTTTCGTCGTAACTCGATCATCTCTTTGTCTAGCTGATCACACGCTTGCATCAGTCTCGTCCAGGTTAAAGACTTCATCTGCAGCGAACTGCCTGAGTAAGGGCAGAAGAACCTGATGCTGCCAATCAATAAGGAATTGAAAATCCACCGCTCCAGCTTCGCCCTGCACTGTCTAGAACGTGACGCCATTGCGTTTCTTGAAGCTGTCTAACCAACCGTCGCTCGCCAAGAAGTCTGGGATGTGCAACAGCTCGGTTAGTTTCATCCCCTTCTCCTTGATCAGATCGCCGCTGACAGGCAGATTCAGTCCTCTTGTTTGCTTCAGCCACGTCAGCACTCCCTCCTCAAACATCAGGTCGTGAGGCTGCGTCAGCTTCATGCGCTTCGATGGAACTCCAGCTATGATTGCAGCTTCAATTGCATCCTTGTTGACGAGAATGCCCTTCACGGTGGTTCTCTTAGCTTCGACGCCCCATTTCTTGCTAATCTCCCTCGCCAACTTGGACTGAATCGGCTCCTTCTTCGCAGCATCGATGATCTCGAACTTCTCCTTCATCGTAAAGTCGGTTCGCTTACGCTTCTGAGCTGACATTATGGGCTGGATAGTTTGAAAAATAACGATGTCACTGTTGTGAGTGTCCGTTTGTGCGTGCGCTTTCGTGGGTCTATATATCAATACTTAAAGCAAGAGTAGGAAAGAAGCTTGTCGTTGTGCGTGAGGTGATTGGCTTGTTGTAGCTGGTGTCAGGGAAAAACGTCGCATGTTTGACCTTGAAACTGGCTGACTATATGCGTAAAATGCGCAAAAATGCACTTTTAAATAGTCACAGAATAGTGGCATAGTAGCGAGAGTATGGATTGGCATAGTAAATTTATTTTGTATTGAATTTTATCGGGACCGAGCAAAAGTGGCATAGTAGCGAGGTGGCATATTACCGAGATTCCAGTGTATATAACTTCACTGATCAAGCAATTATGTACTTCAACTCGATGTCGCCGAAGAGGTCACTGACCTAATTCATGCCATGCCAGAGATCAATCCATATGAAAAGTTGAAATCCGCATTGATCCAACGAGTTGGTATTTTCAAACAACGAAACCTCGATACCATATTCTCGCAGATGAAACTTGGCGATAGTAAACTTTCTCAACTTCTTCGCTATATGAGAGAGCTTCTTGGCGGCAGAAAGATGAATAAAAATATTTTTAAACAGTTTTGGTTAGAAAAATACCTCCCTTCTGACACATGCTCTAGCTGGTTTAAATACCTACGTACCACTAGATGAACTAGCTCAAGTCACGGATAAGATGATTGAAGCTAAGATTACAGACCAAATCACGCGAGTTCCTGCACCCAGAATTTCGAAATATTATTGTTCCGATTTAAATTGCGCCTCAGTTTATGAGGAGGGTTATGATACCTGAGTGATAGTTGAAAGTTGATCATAACGTGATCACTTTTTTCTAGTGAAGTGGCATATTCGACCTGTCAAACCATTTTTATCGCTTGAAGAGATTACGAGATATAGGATCGAAGGTAAGCAGCCGTCACGGGACATTAAGGGCTCATTAATATGTTGGCTCATGGCATGCATGTGAGTCCATTCAAATAAGTCTATTATGCGGTCGTATCTCATGCGCTAGGATGGGGAGTTCAGACCGCTTATTCCCGATAGTACATAAAGTTACGTATAGCATTGTTGCTACGGTTACCAGCGATATATTCTTATTTAGTCCTGCTTAATTATCGAAAGGAATACCCGATGAGTCGCACTATTTTTGGTGTGTTACTTGAGACTGTCGAGTCGCCTTGCGGGTTCATAAGTTCTACTTTACCTCGAAGGCAGCTTATCACTAGCTGTTGAATTTCAGTGTCGAAACGATGACTGGAGTTTCCACCCACAGACCCGTCGGTGATTTTTTCAGTTGATAAAGTATCATCCTTTTGCGAAGATGTACAAGTTTATAGGATAATACCGAAATTTTTTACACAAAGCAATTGAAGATAAAAACTATGTAGAATTGAGGAGAATCAAATGGTTTAAATATAAAATAGGAAGGAATTTTAAACAAAACTTCGCCCTTCAAACTCAGCAATTGAGTATCATCCATGTATTTCGGACATTGTGGACTGTTCTATGCGTGTGCTAATGTACAAAATACTTACAATTGCTTAAATAACCAGGAATACCGCGACAAAATATATTATCTATAGAGGTGATTATTTTGAGAATTTCGCGTAGCGATGGAGCGGTAAGATATTCTATGAGTGCTTTAAATTTACCTGTATAATGGGCACATGCGAAAATGGAGTGAAAAAGAATTCCAAAGATTTGCATACCCAATTAAAAAGAAGTTTTGTCGAACTTTAGGGCAAGTAAGGGGAATATGTAATAGCCTCATTTGGTTACGTCGTACATAACGATTACAATCTTGGAAGCGCTTTGTGGACCTAAGCTTAACTTAGTGCTCTGTGATGATTCGAAAGAAAAGAAAAAGATTAAGGCGAATTCTACGTAACAATAGCGGGTCAATGTCCATTAGATTGCATCGTACTTTATTAGATGAAGGATTAGAATAGCCTAACATGATTTTGCTAATTCTAAGTTGAAGGCTTTTTATGAGTATACAGTCACGCCTAGCAATGTGAGAGTAGGCTATGTTACAGTACTCAAGAAGCGGTAATACTTTCATTTCATATAGACTCAGTCTACTTTCACGAAAGAGGAATTTTTGATTGATCAAACCAAAATTCTGTCTAGCTCTTGCTATGAGAAATCTTACTTGTTCGTTGAAATTGAGAGATGAAGAATACCTTAATCCTAAGTCTTTGATTTCCATAAAAGGTGCGAGTGGTGTATTGTTGAGAATGATACTAGCAGGAGGTATTGAGCAGCGTATACCCATGAATTGCGTCTTCAGAGCTGAGAATTCTAACCCCCATTGTGAGCCCCAACTTAAAAGAGTTAAAAGATCATCGTTGAGGGAGTCTATAGCCTGTGATATCTCTGTGGCTGAAAAAGCTAAAACAAGTTTAATATCATCCGCAAAGATAAGGGTTTTTGAGCTTTGAGTTGTTTAGAAAATCTTGCACAATCTATCGGCTTTTCGCCATTCTGCGCTGAAAAACAGCGAACTTTGGGATGGGAGTAACTAAAAGGTTTTCTTGTTATCAAAGAACCTAACACTTATCTTACCATTTTTCCATGGTTATAATGTTCACAGAAGCTAAAATAACAATTTCTTTCTGATGATGGCAAACAGCCATCAAGCGGTTTTGTTGTGTACCAGCGGGGACTCGATAACTTAAAATATGTACGTATTTGTTATTTAAAAGTGTATTTCTGGACGTTCTTTCAAATCATTCTAGTTTGAAATTCGTTTGCAATCTGTTTATTCTAGAGGTTATCATTAGGGGTACTATGTTTCCTGCACTGTTACTCAGAAACAAACTGTATTGTGGTGAATTGCAAGTGAGGAACAAGTGATCCAAATTTCTCTATTGGACAATTATTAGGGTTCATCCACCCGTACCAAAATTAATTTGAAACCATAGGTTTGAACATTAGCTTTTTTAAGAAACCTGTTAAGTAATCTGTTTGGATGCTCACACTGTTTTATCGTTGTGTTATGCTATGTTTACTGTATTCTATTTGATAGGAGAATGTAATTACGTAATTCTAGTTAAGCCTATGTGCAGAAGGCGAGGACAGCGCAGTGTAAGCATTCGTATGTTAACATATCTGGTGAGCTAGCATTGGATAATTCATGCCACGTTGGAATTCGGTTATGTTCAGTATTTTAGACCAATTGTTCGTATAAAAATTAATGTTGTAGTTTCTAAAATGAGTAAATATCGTAAAAGAATTTCATTGCTGAATCAAAGATATGGTGGTAGTTGATTTTTTTCCGTTCAGTTCAATTCAGTTTTCACAGGACATTAAGTGGCTAACGAGCCAATCGATCGTTCAGATTTCTTTTGGTTGTATGCCACAAAACAGCGATTACCACTTCCAGCAATATTTTCACAAATTTCATCTGGTATGAGATTAATCTGTAATGCAACAGAAAAACACCCCTTACCAATAGGTGAGGAGAGACAAACAAGTCTCAGGAAATAGTTTAGAAATATATGACATTAGAGTTATCGCAGAATTTTGGCATGAAATCAGCATACAATTTGGACATAATACACGGACTGGTTGTGTGATTATATGAGTATATGATAACGCGTATACACGTATACGAGTTACCTAAATTGTGTACATGGTTCAAAAGCTATGATATTCCGTTGAGAAAAAAGCGATCATCGGTAAAAGTTGTTAAATTGAAATATAAATACAACAATTTACACTTTGTCTATCCTATATATGTTCAGAATACGACATATGCTCCGTAGATGAAAAGTGTTCCGCTTCCGTTCGTGTCTTCTACGGATGCTTCAAGTTTAACTGCCTCACAGTAAAACATTTAGTAGGTGAGCAATGTATACCATAATCGTTGTCTTTTCAGTCAACTTTCGGCTTTCCCAGACATGATATTTTAATAGAAACGAATGACAGTTGCTCTGACAAGCTGTTTATTCATCTTCGTGTTTATTAAAAGGTTATCCGCAAGGGTTTAACCAAGATATGTGACATGATTCACTTGTTCAAGCTGACAGTTTTCAATAGTGATGATTGGAAGCGATACAATCCCTTGACAAAGGAGTTTGGTCTTTCGCTTGCTAATTGTTACCCGAAAATCATTGCATTTCGATGAATATCAGTCCCAAAGCGACTGCAGGTGTTCTTGGGAGTGGGCAATAATACCTTCATCGTCGGCAAACTGCAGGTCATGGATTAGCACATCGTGTATCGTGGTTTGTGCGCTCAACCGGTTCAGATTAAAAAGCTTGCACTCACTTTGCGTGCGTACGTAAATGCCATTTGTTCTACTCAGAAGCAGAGCTAAGAAAATGTCAAACAGCGTGGGAGCAAAAACGGACTGTTGTTTGACGCTTCTGATAATTTCAAAGGATTTTGAACAGTAAACGTTTAAACGAACTGAGCTATTCATGCTATAATGGATTCAATTAAAATGTTTGAGCAGTACTGGGCAGAAGACCATTAGATCACGTATTGCGATATGAATTTTCTTAAAGACTCAATCGAATTCGTTTGTTGAATAAATATAAACAGCGCATAACGGCATACACTGTTTCCGATACTTTTGTTTCGTATCATGACAATTTGTTAGCTTTAAATTTATCGTTTTATTCCGATTAACGATAGCACTGTATTGACCTATAGATTTTTTATCGTTATCACTCACACTTCATTGATTTTCCGTTCGCTAAATTAGTTAACATTATTTATTTGTTAAATACCATTTGTAAATGATCAACACACGAAAATAACAATACACTCCTTCTCCTGGTTCGCGTCTTTCACGTTAATAATATTAGTTTATTCTTGGAGAACCAAGGCATGAAAAAAGTGCTCAAGTTTTCAAAATGTTTACAGCAGAGAATAATGGGATGAAATTAGTGGCGGAACTTTCAAATACATCAATGTTATTTTTCGTCCAAAAATTGGAAATGGTAGGCAATATTGGTAGGAAAATTTTCTGAAATATTTGATATTAATGAGACTTTATTCAAATTGATTATCTAAACTAGAGAATAAGTTGAGTGCAAGATGGAGAGAAGAAAAAATTTGAGACGAAATTAATGCAAAGAATTAGATTATTGCGTCGTAGAAGAATGAAAAACAGCATCAATATAAACATTGAAATTGTGTTAAATAAATTAGTGGGTATTTTGAATTAGGAAAAGGGATGAAAGTGTTCGATTGAAGTTAGATTTTTGGCACTGGGGCAGAGGTAGAACACTTGAATTAAAGGATAAACTTCCACAACTTCTAGAGCATTAGATTCCATTGCATTGAATCTGTTATGCTGAGTGACACGCTCACATCGAACGTCGCTGGTGAAATCTTGAAGTCAGTAAAACTGCGAGTTCTTTAGCAGATTTACTGGAAATGGACGAAACATTCTCTTCACCGGCAAGATGAGATGTCATTAGAATAAAACTTGCACAATAACAGTGAAGCACAGTCATGAAAAGATAATCAAGTTATGTTCATGTTCAGGAACCCTAGGCAATCTGACCCTAATGCACAGTGGCAAATAGATAATCGTAAAAGTAGTTTTTGATTATGGTAAATATGTTTATGACAGACATTGGAGTTGTGAATGATCATAATTATTTTTTCAAGTTCAAAAGAGAGCAAGAATTTACTAAATGAGCTTAAATGTATATAAGCAAATGTGATGCAAGTGCATGACTTTGATGAAACATGCCTAAACCCTAGGCAATCTGGAACTGATGCACAGTTATAAATAAAATATCATAATACGTGGTTTTTATTATACTTTGGAAATTTTGTTTTTTACATGATAAATTTGTTAACACTAGAACAGGATTAAGAAACCTTTTGTAGTTACCTTACAAGTCCCAGGTTTCAATGCAACATGCCTCGATCCTAGTTAACCTGACGCATATTGAGACCATGTATTTCGGACATTGTAAACAGTTATATACATGCGCTAATGTGAAAAATACTTACAAATGGTTCCATAACCAGGAATACTATGACAAAATACACTGTCTATCTAAGTGTTTATTTTGAAACATTTGCATAGCGATGGAGCAGCAAGAGGTTCTACGAGTGCTTTTAATTTTCCTGTAGATGTGACAGGCGAAAATTGAGTGACAGAGAATTTGAAAGCTGTGCGTATCTGATTAAAAAGCAGTTGCTTCGAACTTTATTGCGAATAATTATGCAAAAGACTCGTTCGGTTACGTCGTACATAACGATTGTATTGAGAGCGCCTCGTAGACCTAAGCTCAACTTCGGGAGAAAAGAAATAGATTAAGACGACCTCTTTGTAGTCATAGCGTGTCTATGTCTAGTAGAGTGCATCATACTTGATAAAATGAAGGATAAGAGTAAGTTAACATGATTTTGCTAATTTTGCGTCGAAGGCTTTCGAAGAGTACACAATCACGCAATTTGAGAGTAGGCTATATTACAGTAGTAAAGAAGCGGTAATATTTCATTTTATATAGACTTAGTCTACTTTTAAGTAGGTGGAATTTTTGATTGATCATATCAAACTTTCTCCAGCTCTTACTATGAGTGTCTTACTTGTGCGTTAAAATTAAGTGATGAAGAATATCTAAATCCTAGGTGATAACTCTATGGCGGAAAAAGCAAAGACAAGTTTAATCTCAGCCGCAAAGATAAAAATCTTTGAGCTTTTCATAAAGATTTGCACATCATTAGTATATATTAGAAAATGAAGGGGACATTGAATGACTCCACTTGACATAGACTGATTTTCAGAGGATATGATGTTAACGGTAACGAAGAAGGGACGATCAGAAAGATGTGAACGAAACAATTAAATAGTTGTCCGAAAATACCAAGTGATGATAACTTTACGAGAAGACGAGAATGAAGAATCTTATCAAATGCTTTGCTAATATCTGAGAAAACTGTAATTACAGCTAATCCTTGATCTATGGAAGCGGTTACATAGTCCAAATATTTTAGGTGACATGTAATGCAGGACTTCTGATTTAAAAAGCCATGTTTCAATGGAGAGAAAATGTTTTGGCCCAAGTAAGTTATTAATGCATTATTGATCAACTTCTTGAATAGCCTAGAGAGAAAAGGTGTGTGAATAATTGTGAGATAAATAGTGATGATGTGCCAATTCCCTGTTTCGAGACGGGGTATAATGAGAGAATGTTCCCATTGGAGGGAGAATATACCAGATTGAACAGAAAGACCGAACAGGTTTAATAAATTTAAAGGTATTTCATCCGTATTCGGTTGTAAGATTGCTGGAACAAAGCCTACAATATCAGGCTTATGAGAAGCTTTGCTTCGCCGACACATTGGTCTAACCTCATGTAAATTAAATGAGATGGAATCAATAAATATTGAAGTGGTATTTTGATGTGGGTGTATAAGGTGTATGCTGGTATTGAATGGTTGGCTAAAATAGTTCAAAAATAGCTTATTTATTGTTGAAGAATCTGGTGTGGATGATTCCTTATCAACACGGCAGAACACAAGTGTAGAAATGCCATGTTTACTTAGATTATATCGAGCTTTCGTTTGGATACTAAAAGACTTGTTCTTCGAAGCACTGTTCGGGGCCATTTTTCTTGATTTTCGAGAAACTGAAATTTGATTCTTATAAAAAGCTAAGAAGTTTATCGAAAGGTAAAAAAAATAAAAGTCTTGTGTCTAATTTACAAAAGCAGAAAGAAGGTCTATTTTATCAAGTTTAATAGATATGTTCTTTCGATGAGTTTATGCAATTACGAGACATCTGGAGACGTTCTTATGAAATATTAAAGAGCTAAGATTAAAATCTGGCGATATAAAGAAGTCAATCCAATTAGACATCATAATTAATGTCGAAAACTTTGTCCGATCAAAAACGTTATTAGCAGTGATGTTGAAAGTCTGATTCTCACAAAGATGAGGTTGGCACTTAACCATTGTATGATCACAACTAGGAAGGGACATTATGACCTCCAAATTACTAGGATTAGCACCCAAATGAAAACAAGGTTTAAACTTTTTGACTGCCTTGTAGGTATATCTAGTGCTTGGGTGTACCGTAGTAGGTTCATTGATTCGGAAAAAAGGAGAATTTTCTAGAAAAGTGGTCATATATTCGCTGAATCTTCTCATATTTAGAGCATTCCAAAAATTTGGTATTACTTCTGACTATACATATGGAAATAGATACATTTTGAACTCGTCAACCGATCAACAGCATAGTTATCCTTTTGACATAGATATCTTAGTTTGGTTACGTGCGCAAATTTTTCAACGGCTAACTATCATACGCTATCATTTATATCATTGCAAATATCGCACTTAGCTACGCTTCTAGATACGTGATTTAGTGCTCTATCTCGTGTGGTTACTGGGTTATCATGGATTATTCGCTAAATGATGGAAACACGAGTTCAAACGCAGCTATATTGACCATTTGACCAAGCACTCATCTATCAACCGGTCGGTCTAATTCGGGCTACTAACATGTATACCCGCGTCACGAGATCCAACACAGGCGAAAAAATCGGTCGATCAATCTGTGACGGGGAGGATTGTTGTCTCGACACTGACATGGAACCAAGTTGACCTGTGGGCCACGTGACTAGACCCGATACACAGTGATTGTGATTCTGTTAAATGTACTTCTTGCGATTTACACTTGCCTGCGGCTTGTGATGAGACTTTGACTAATGAGTGTGTATGGCTTGTGAACCATAATAACTATCCATCTTTTTGTATTTCTGCCATGTCTGAAAAAAATTCAAATATAAATGGCCATCTGAAGAGTATATATTCATCTGTTGGAAAAGTGCCCAATCCAACAGAGCGTAGATTGTCGCAACTGGACAAGAAGCATACACAAGTGAAGAATTCTGTAGAGACATTAATCAAGCATACAACTTGTAAACTTAACAAACGAATATGCTCAACTTTACCATCACCGAACCATTTTATAGAATAGCATGAATTGTTGCAGCACGGCACCCAAAAGAGTGTTAAAAACGTTCTAAAGCCGGAATCGTTTACATCGAATGCCCATTAACAAAGGTGCCTCTGAAGGAATTTCCGTTAGTGTTATCTGCGAAGGTGCCAGAGTCGACTAAGAAGTTATTCTCGGATAGACACCAGAATGACTTGGCTAAATGTTTGAAACTGTGCATTCAGATGAATCTAGAAGCAATTCAACCGGTTTTATGCTGAGTAGCTAGAGTTGTTCATCCGAAGCGCTACACCAAAATAAACTGCGAATGCTTAAACTAGTAGTGCAAAATGCGAAGATGAAAAAGAAGAATCAAGATTCAAACTATCTCATGATATAAGTGAAAACATGATATACGGACACGACCAGAGACAATACACAATATCGATAGCATCTACATAACATGAATTTATGTAAACGATAGATCAAAGCGGATAAAGTCGCCGCCGAAAGGGAATCAAAACAAAAAAACGATCGTGATAAGCTCACAATTATTATCTTGAATGTCCCAGAAGATGCAACTGGTTCAGATATAAAGTGTAAATTCAAGCACGACATAAAACAGTTGAGATTTATTAGTAATGCTATCGAAACCATAAATGCAGCGGTTATTGATACTTTTCGAATCCGGATGTCACCTAATTACAAAGGTAAAGTTCCGCGACCTCTCTAAGTGACACATTTGACCACCACTATGATGGACACCTTGATCGACAATTCGAACCATTACCGATACAAAGTTCCACGAGAGATCAAAATTATCAGTGAACACATGAAAACAGAGGCCATCCAGAAAGTTGCTGAGTCTGTTGGTACATGGCACAGCAATGTCTGGAATCATGATCACAAAACTCATGTCGGCCGTTTCTGTCGGAGTCGATGTTGTAATATACTCATTAACACGAGGTTCACCATCTTTGACACGTACTCAAATTAGCTGCTCAAATACATGTCATACAAAATATTTAACTAGATCAAATGTTTGTACACAAACACACAATGCTTAAAAATAAATTACCCGCGCTAACGGAGCTTCGTCAACAATATTCACCGATCCTGATAGCCGTAACGGAAACCTGGTTCAATCAGCAATTACCTGAGTAAAAAATTTCAATTCCAAACATGCTTCTTTTTCATCGTGATCGTATGGACCATGGATCAGTAGGTGTTGCTATTTACTATGAATAACACCTCACGTTCATAGAAATCACGGATAACGATTTGATGCATGCAGATAAACTTTGGTATTCACTGAATTAGCAACAGAAGAAAACTTTGTTGTTTGTGTGATTTAATGACCACCGTCGGCTGATGAAGCATACAATGCTAGATTACTTGAGAAAACTCAGCTGGTTGTTTCCAGATCTCAAAACATTTTTCTAATCATCATTGACTTTATTCTCTCGAATGTAATAAAAAGCGAGATTCCATTAATGAATTCTCATGATTATCTATTCTACGAAATTTTCGACAAAATATTCTTTATGTAACCAGATATTAAGCAGCAAACACACCGTCCATACTCGATCTTGTTTTGACTAGCGATGAAAATGTCATTGTGGATATCCGCTATAAAGTACTACTTGGAAAGCGTGATCATGTATTCATTGTTTTCACTATATATCTGAAGCGAAAAAAGCATGTGACGATCAGAAATTGATGAGAAAAATTGACACCGTTTTATTATCAATGGCACTTCAAGAAGTCACCGCCTGGGCACCGATTAACTCTGATATCCAACAATGCTGGTTTTCAATACTTCAAAAAATCTACCAATCAATATAACTCTACTCTAAATATGTTTCAAAAAACTGAAAAATATCCAAATTCGTGATTCGAAGTCGAAAATGGAAATGGATTAATGTGAAAAAGTGTGCGTGGGAAATCCCCATACTGCAGGCAACAACTTAATCCTGATAATCGTACCCTTTGTCGAGTAACCGAGTTACTAAAATGTTCAGAAGGATAGAGAAAAGTATCAAATTAATTTGAGGGATCAAATTGAACGAAACCCGGAGCTTTTCTTCCAGATCGTGAAGAGAGAGGTCAGGGTAAAGCCAGGTGTTTCCCCTTCACTCAATACGACTGAAAATAGATCCAATGCTCTCGAATCCGCAAATGAACGCACTTAATTTTACTCAAGAGTGTTCTACTCAAACGAGAGCTTTTGCTATGTTATGACTCCATTCATATCACAAATTAACACAATACACGAAATCTGTGGGAAACACGAGAGTTCCCAGCTAAGGCTACTCGAGGTAACTACAAAAAATCCCAGTGTTCTGATGAGATAAAACCTTTGAACTTAAAGCAATGTTTTATTGCTCTATACTCCCGAACCTTTGATCTTTTTAACCTGTCGCTAAGTTGCTGCAAGATCCCTACTGACTGAAAATGTCGATTAATCACTCTCATATATATAGGCGGCAACGGATCCGATGTGTCTAACTACAGACCAGTCACGTTGTTGCCAGTGGTCTTTAAACTTCTTGAATGATTTGTAGCTGTCGAACTTATCAAACATTTTGAACAAAATAATCTTCTTCACATCGCACAGTACTGATTAAGGACAAGACACCCCCGCCTCATCAATCTTCTCATAAATGTTGATAACTGGACTCGAGCAGCGGATAATGGATACCATATCCATGCTTGTTACTTGCATGTCTAAAGCTTTGGACCGTGTTAACCAAAGCATACTGCTACAGAATTTGGAGCAGATTGGCGTGGGCGGCAGATTATTGGCCTGGATACAGGATTACTTTACCTGTAGAGTTATTAGTGTTTGAGTTGAAGGGCAATATCCAGCATAGTAGAAGTTACTTGTGGCGTAAATCAATGCTCAGTCTTGAGGCCAATACTCTTCCTGGTTAACGCGAACAATATACCTGGAATACTTTCCAACGAAATCATTTTATTTACGGATTAAATCAAAGTTTGGACTAGCGTATGCAACATAGAATATGGAAAAAATCTACAAAATATCTCGAAGATCTTCGTATGTGGTCCCTACGACATTGCATACCATTCAATATCAATAAATTTAAAATGTTAATCGTCAGTAAATCATTCGGATTCACATACTCTCTGAGATCTCTGCAACTTTAATGGGGTACGGAAGATAAAGACCTGGGTGTGTGGACTAGCGGTAACTTGAAGTCTTCACGGCAGTGTTCTGTGGTAAACAAAACGTCCTGACAATGCTTAGCACTGCTCGTAAGGATTTTCGGTATTTTCCCAAATCAGATACTCCCACGGATAATTAGCACCTATATCAGGCCAGCAATAGAGTACGCTGTCCAAGCATGGTCCCCGTGGTTACAATGGACATGACCTTGCTGCGACGCGTATAATACCGTGCTACAAAATTGGTGACCGGACTAATCAATAGGCCATACTAAGAAAGGATTGTAACTCTGAACCTGTTTGACTTTTTCTACCGTCGTCTCAGGGATGATATTATCCTGTTGCTTAATATTCTGCGTACAGTAGCACACATTATAAAACACGTGTTTTATCGTCAAGAACAATGTGGTAGCAGATCTCAAGGCTAAAAGTTAATTAATCCAAACTCGAGATAGAATTGTCGAAGGTTCTTCTTTCTACCCGAGTTTTTTTATATGGAACTCTCTGCCCGGATATATCATTCGCGCAACAAGCCTGAACATTCTCAAGCCTGAACTTGAGA
>JACCGJ010016643.1:0-18191 GCA_013407085.1 Atriophallophorus winterbourni | reverse complement strand
GGTGAGAGCACAAACTAAGCACGAAATGTACTAACTTCGTGACTGCTGTTGCCGACGATGCAGCCTTTATTGTCACTCCAAAGAGCACTCCAGTCGCTAATGGACTGTTTTTCGTTAGCATGCAAAGACTTTGGGCTAACAATCAGCATGAGCAAGACCAAACCATTGCTGATAACCTCTTGCTAGACACGGATTGGCAGAGCAGTTGTCATTTTGTCCCAATTGAACTCTCGTGTTTGGGGTAACCGCAAGCTGACTGTAAAGACAAAGATGATGGTATACATCGCGTGCGTACTAAATGCTTTACTATACGGCAGTGAAACCTGGGCCACCCACGCAAGACACGAACGGAAGCTGAATGCTTCCCATCTACGAAGCATCCGTCGTATCTTGAACATATCGTGGATGGACAGATTGACTAACGCTAAAGTGCTTTTAAAAGCTGGTCTACAGAGCATGTTCACTTTTTTGCGGCAGCGCCACCTGCGGTGGCTTGGTCATGTCTTGTCGGCCTACCACGGTCGATGTTGACCATGGATATACATCACAATCGCATGAATTTCATGTTTAACAGCATTTTGAATGACTAAACAATCCGATTCGGGAGGAACAATCTCTCCCACAGCGCTTGCAAAGATACACTGAACTCTGTTGTAGGGCGTCAGTTACACGCCGGCGGCGTGATTTGCGTTCATTAGCTAAGAGCTGTATCTGCTCCTCCTCAGCTTGCAGACGACGTTTTACACACTGCCTCCAAAGAGAGCGGTCAAGAGCAAGTTCTTTCCAGCTCGCGGGGTCAATGCAAAGAGCTTTCATATCTCTTTTGCAAACTGTCTGCCGGTCTGCCCAATGCAACAGACGCCCTACAACCGAGTTCTGACTATCGTTGCTGCGGGAGAGATTGTACCTCGCGAATCGGACTGTTTAGTCATTCGAAAAGCTGTAGAAAATGAAAATTCACGGGATTGTGATGTACATCCGTTGTCGAGATCGACCGAAGCAGGCCAACAACAACATGCATTTTCATCACATACACCGTTTTCGTTCTGTTTGCACTCATCGCTTCGGGACAGCAGTAACTTGTTGTATAAGGCTGATGGTGTCCAACATGTTCAATCCATTGTGTTCAAACACACGTATTAAGGGTTTAAACCCATAACCATGAACATCTATTCAATCACATGAGCCCACACTCATGTAGACATGGTTTGGACCCATGACCATAAACCAAACAGCTCATTTGCATGCATTTCCATCCCCCCACACACACCCCACGACCATTTTCGTGCTGTTTGCACTCATCAGCTCGGAACAGCAGTATCAAAACACATGCTTTGTGCAACATGTTTTCGATACAATATTTTTCACTATATCACACTATTGCAATCATTCCTTAAATTGTGTATGAATAGTTTACAACTCACTGGCACAATAATTGATCTCAAAAAGCAGAAATAAAACCCACGGTGTGAATGCTTTATGAGTGCTTTCTTGAAATGTCCACAATTATTCCGACCCATTTGAATAGAGTTCTTTCGCCAACAACATGGTTCCAATCAGTTGATAAGAGTTCTCCAAATTCGAGTGGTCTAGGTGATGTTGAGTACTTCGAGCGTGTGCTTCTGACCATGACATGGATTTTAGCGTCTTCGTGGGAAGGGGCCAGGGTGGCAAGCTGAATCTCAAGTGAACACGAATTAAAGTCTCAATTAGTTCAAGTATACTACAGTCTGAGTTTGCTGGTGTTGGAAGTAGAGTGCTTAGCGGTGAAGTTAAACGAAGTGGAATGGACGGTGTTCAAATAGAGAATCACAAGGCGCTTGTGGATGACCGAAGTAATGTGTTGCTCACTTACACACCACTGCAGGTTTCTGGCTGTTAGCCGTCATCAGGTGGAGACATTAAGATTAGGTTCAGTGAGCCTTGAAACAGTGGATAAATGGTAAACAACGTTATACTTGAATGCCACTGTTGCATGGGGCTCGTACAACGAACCACGATGTTCAAACAAAGAATCACAAAGTATGGTGTTCCTAACATCCCCTGCGCTTACATACCACAACTGGTTGTGGTGGTTGCTGTCAATAGATGAAGACAGTAAAATTAACTTCAGTTTAGTTTCATACAATGCCTCCACCTGCCCTGATCATTTTGGCGAAATCTGCTAAACAGAAACACCTTAAACATTGCATTGGTTTTTCGATATGTCATGGTGTATTGCGTGATTTGCGTTCACCAGCCAAGAGCGGTATCTGCTCCTCCCCAGCCTGCAGACGACGCTTTACACAATGCCTCCAATGTGAGCGGTCAAGAGCAAGTTCTTCCCTACTAGTGGGGTCAATGTCTAGAGCTTTCGTATCTTTTTTGAAAAAGTCTTTGTACCGCAAGTGCGGTCTGCCCAATGGTCGACTTCCTTGTTGCAACTCACCATAGAGTAGATCTTTCGGAATACGATCATTTTCCATTCTGTAGACATGACCAAGCCACCGCAGGCAGTGCTGTCGCAATAGGGTGAACATGCTATGTAGACCAGTTTTTGATCAGCGAATAGTATACACATCTTAAATCATGAACAGTTTTAGCAGAGAAGGTTTTTCAACTCCGATGGTTCAAGTAGTCAAGCATTTATTGTTATAAAAGTAAACAAGTTAGAACATCACAAGATTATGTTATTAATGAACATTTAACATAATAATAATACAGTCCCGCATACTCAAAATCTCAGAGACAAATTTGTACATGAACTCAAAACTCATGCTGTTCTTTTGACTGCCTCACAATACGACTCAAAAATACTTTTCAGCTGAAAATCATTTGCCTCAAGTGTGAGTCGAATGGCTTACCACTTTCCAGCACCAACCATTCACAGAAAGCATCCAACTTATTTGGTAGCCAAAAACCGGTTGTAAACTGTAATTCCGTTGAACGTAATCGGTACAGCGGTTCGGCTAACATTTTTGAAGATATTCAAATTAATTTTCTTATTCAATATAGTTAAACAGCAGTTTTTTTTTTGTTCCATAGCAGGCGTTCCCCAAAAACACACCCTTTCTTGCTATTGTCAATCCACTACGCTTTTATTCCTGCAAAAGTGACAATTTTGACATTCACGACGTGAAAGACGACCACCTGAAACATATCGCGCACACACCACCACCCAAATGCCCATCATCTTTGAGACACTCATTTCACGGATGAAGTGTCTTCTAAAATTGAGACTCATCCGTCATTGTGACAGGTCTTTGACATTTTGTTGGACATTATTTATTCAGAAGGATTCGTGTGCCACATATTTGTTTCAGGAATGATAGAAGCGGTGAATCAGTCTGAATAATTAACAAACTAACATTTGTTGGGCAGAGTGGAATGAGGATGAATCCTTCACAAACGATGTTTTTGTAATAGAATATTAATAGTCTCACTTAACCTACTCGTACGGTCTCCACCTGATGACGGCCAACAGCCAGAAACCGGTAATGGTTGGTAAGGGATGGGGATGTGAGCAACGCAACACTTTGGTTAATAGAATGTTTTGTTCAGCGCTGGAATTTGTTCGAAATGATCTACTCAATAGAACAGAAATGAAATCATTGTATCGGTTTGACGCTAAGCAAAATAATTTGCCTCGATTTCCTTGCTAAAATAGAGAGAATCGATCTGAAAATTACCAAAACGTGAGTTGCAAATAACTCGCTCGTGACTGCTCGCTTTGGAGGTACACTATGAGACTTCAGACGTCGCGGCTCCGTAAGCAACGGTCCTCGACTTCAGAGGACGTCTCCACGGGTCATGAAACTCGAATGGTTACTGCATTTTGGAAAAACTGTATCAAATATGGGATTAATCAATCAAGACTGACAAGAAATCTTGTTCTGAATTTAAAGCCAGATGTTGAGACTTGTTCGTCATTATTTTTTCATATTTAGTGTTGTGAAAATATTGTCATTGCCAAAAATTCATGTAACCCAATAACGTCTAAGTATCCTAGTTCTTTTTATTTTTCTAAGGAACGAATAATCAAGTCGGACAAGAAACTTGAGTTCAGTCGACAAATTGTAATCTCGAGACCTATTAGTCAATTTTTTAGATTATTTTTGGTGAAATTATTGTTTGTGCTGAATGAAGCAATTTTCTTCTTCTTTCATGGAAACCACGAAATGTTCGACCAGAATAAACGTTCATTTGTCAATCTGAATTAGCATGCAGTTATCAGCAAATTGTTCCTCGGTAACACATGGAATCAGCCTGTCTAACAATGAATGCCAATTACTTTGATTGGGAACACAATTGTGGTTAAAAAGTGTTTCCTTCAACGAGAATGTCTGCTCCTCCAGTTTTGACGAAATTCCATTGTGAAGTGTTGAATATCACACGACGGAATGATTAAAAATTAAGGAAAATTTTGTTATTGCGTAATTGAGACAATAATAATAAAATCCATTTCATCAAAATTCAGAGAATGTTATCAAATAGGACATTTGATAAACAAGCATCTATTCCTGTTCCATTACGTTTGAACGTAATAGTACAGCAATAAAATTCAAAATAATGATATCAAATTCGCCATATTCGTATCTATTTTCAACATCAATATCCCGGGTTCGTGCTGTTTGCACTCATCAGGTAGGGACAGTAAGATCAGGATCCGCATGCGCTTGAAACAGTGGACGAATGGTAAACAAGGAGCGCTTGTATGCCACTGTTGGATAAGGCTGGTACGACCAACCTGTTCAAAGCATGTGTCCAAACACATGTTAAATGGGGTTAAACCCATAACCATGAAACAATATTGCTGTGCCATGCTTTTCGTCCACACACCCCACGACCGGTTTCGTTCTGTTTGCACTCATCAGGTAGGGACAGTAAGATCAGGATCCACATGCGCTTGAAACAGTGGAGGAATGGTAAACAAGTTGAGCTTGTGAGGCCGACATGATTTGTCTGTTCAAACAAGAGCCCATACACATGTAGACGGAAATGCACATATATTCATGAAAAAGATATTATAATTTGCATGTGCATGTACTCATGTGGTTGAACAAGTTGATAATGCATACCATACTCCATGGTTCAAGGCACGCGGTTACTGATCATGAAGTCCTTACCCGTTGAGTGCAAACAGCAGGAAACCGGTCGTGGTGTTTGTAATGGAAATGCATGCAAATTATCTTTTTTGTTCGTCGTTATGTGTTCAAACACTGTCTTTATAAGGTTGGCTCATGGGATTAAACAGTTTGCTCTTACCAGTCTTATCCAACGGCGGCATACAAGCACAACTTGTTTACCATTCATCCACTGTTTCAAGCGCATGCGGATCCTAATCCTACTCTCCCTACCTGATGAGAGCAAACAGCACAAATTCTGTCATGATGGTGTATGATAGAAATACATGCAAATAAATATTTTTTTCCAAGCTCATTGGTTCAACCCAATCCCCATATATATGGCCATATAAATTTAACATGTTGGCCATAACCTCTCTATTCAAATGTGTCCTAAAAGTTAAAAATTGTTGGAAAAAATTATAATTAGTTTGTAAGATCTTTCCATTTTGTTCATTTCAACGTAATCAAGGCTCCTGTATCGTTTGAACCACACTTGTAATGATAGCTTGTTTAGGTTCAGTTTTATTGTCAAATAATCATGATGATTGAATGTTATAATGTATTCCGGCTACCTATTCCGATAGTGGTTTTTGTTCCAATATGTTCTAATAATGAATCGAGACGTTCACAAAATACTGCTTCCTATGATCACAAATTAGTCCAAATATGTTTATATCAAGCTGTTTTCCGGTTGAACATGTCTACAAATGCCGCTATGGTGATTTCTGTACCTGAAATGTAAAAAACGAACACCTGTTATTTCTGACTATCCATCATTGTTTAACTTGTTGTTAAACCCTGAACTTAAAGATTTTATTAAAAGAGAAACATAGACAGCGTCTTTCCATCCCGGTTTGAGTGAAGATGAAATTGTAAAGCAAGCGAGTGACGTCGCGAAAATCTTTTTTACGATAGTAGGGATAGCTAGTTTTTTAAACGAATCAACTGATGATAATGTAGAAACATTAAATGATTATACTCGGAGGGTTACATTGAGCCATCCAACTGTCTTGAAAGATCAGTGCTTGGAAAGTGGCACTGTTCTCAGAAATATGGATTGTACATGTTATTATTTTGTTGGACGTTTATCCAACGACCTCATATGTGGGACTCCGTGTAACTCGATGAAGTGGAAATAGACATATTGCAAGGGTTTCATGGGATAGTTTTAATCTTTCATACCTTGACAAATATGATATCTATAGGTGTTGATCAACAGCTGATCAACAGTATATATTATTACAAACAAAATATTGTTGTTATGAAACGTTTGTTTTACAATACCAAGAACAGCTGGTCGAAGTGACCAAGTTCTCGATTGGATGAAAACAATCGCAGAATATCGTAAGTTAAGCTTAAGTCGGGCGATATCACAGTACTCATGTGGTCTTATTAATAAATTAAAGATGTTGCTTTTGTATGCAAACTCAAGAAAATTATAGAACCTTCAGCATAAACGTTCGAACTATTGTTTCGATTGAAGGATTGTAAAGAGGAAATGCACGTAACAGCACTACCAACATATCCATGATTGTAAAGTTAATTGCTTTTCCAACCATGAATCTTGTATCTTGAATGATGATACGTTCGGTTAGGTAGTGACATTGCCGTATGTGGAGATCCTCTTGATAAGAGTGCTAAAAATTCACCATTTTAGTTTGAGCTGTTACAGTATACACTTAGAATAATGTTCCTTCAGTTGTTTCTTCTTAGTTGACTACAGGTAAATTTAAACCTACGAAATTTAAGATAATGTAACGGCAGAGAAGCATTGAGTAACGAATAACAGGTTTTCGTTGGAAAAAACGGTAGGATTCAGTAAATAATGCACAATTATTAAATTGATCTCCCAAAATCTGAATAATTAGAAAGCATAGAGCATGCGGTATATTCATCCCGAAAAAAGGTGATTTTTGAACAAACTTTTATTAAAATAACTACTAATGAGTATGTTATTTATTAAAAAGTGAAATCCGCATTCATCACGCTGAATCAGTAATTAATCATGGAACATATAAATATCATTTTGAACTTGTTTACTCGGGTTATATGGAAGATTTTTTGCTCACATCAGATCTCAGTGATTTTCTCGCCGGTGGATATAACCTCATTTTTATTGCCTGCGCACACGTTATTAAACAAATGAGTCGTGCTAACAAGTTTGTAACTTGTTTAACATTCCTTTGTAGCAAACCAACACACGATTTAAAAGTCAATCAGCATCACATGTACAATTATCGATCTTTGCCGCCTGGTCAGTGATATCGACCACTTTTAAAAATATTCAAATGGCGCGAGGAAACCAACAACGGGATATCGGCGACAATAACATCAACAGGCAGCGAGCAACAATACTGCCACTTTTCTCCACATTTATGTCTCCCTTTTCTTCAAAATATTGTACTGCAAAAGATAATATTCGGAATACAAGCGTGGCTCTCGGAGCCGAGACAGGGGGTTCGAAAGACGAAGCCTTCTCTAGAACGCCGTCATCAGTAAACACCACTCGGGCCGTAAACAAACTGGTAAGCCCGACGTAACCAAAGCTTCACTCTTTAAAGGCATGCGGATTCTGATTTCACTCTCTGTACCTGATGAGTGCTAGTTATCCATCCACTCATTCTAGACGCACTCAAACTAATCTCACTTTCCTCACCTAATGATGGTGAATATAACAAAGTCCGTAGTGCGGGGATATAATCAACAACTATGCTTTAATTATTCATTAGTGTGGTCAACCGCTTTCCATTGCGAATCCTGGTATTGTTGTTTATTCGGAGTCCGCGGTTCATTTCGAGGAACTTGTCTAACAGTGAGTAAACAGGTTGTACCGATGTTCCTAATTGAATCCCCATTTGGACAGTGTTGTATAGACAGTGGACGAACTATCGATCGAGCATCAACCACGATCGATCGTGAGTGCATATTGTGATTATCGTTCACTGTACAAACATTGTGATATTCGCTCATTCGGTCAATAAACGAGTTCGGTTACGGTTGTGTTCTGTCGAACCCACGACTGGGCCAGTAGTAGCAGCACATGACAGGTATGACAGACAGATAATGTGATCTTTTATCAATGCAGCCGATATAATGCGCATCTCAAGAAATCTACTCAGAACTCGGCCTAAACATTCTAAAATGTGGGTGAATAAACAATTTTTCGACGGCAGCGTATTCAAAGTTGATACCACATTTAATCATATTCACATTCACCAATTATCATATTCGTGGCTTAATAGTTGCCAGAAAGTTGCTTTATAATTATAATTATCCGGTTTTTATTTAATTCAATTCGACATTCATTTCAATCGTATATATCTGCTAGATTTACAGAAAAAGGAATAATATGGGAACTAGGAATATTATTGCAAAGAAAAACGGGATCTGATTGCTTACTGAGCAGCTCAAGGATCAGGTAAAAATCCAAAAGCCAAAAATGATGTTCATTGGCACAATGAGGTCACACATGTAGGTTCGTTGGGTCAAGATGTACAGGTTTCTTCTATACACGTGTTAAGGGCCAGAACGAATCAAGGTATCTCTTTACCATGCTTTGATTTTGGGAGTTCACATCATAATCAAGTAGATTGTCCCACGTAAAACGCAAACTTGCAAAAATGTCATTTACAGGTAATCCATGAGTGTGGGACAATCAGAGTCAATATGTCAGCTCATGTCGAATGCGAGTCCGGTAGATTAAATCAATATTTTTAAAGCCATGACAAGCACACTTTATATTTCAATCGAGGGCCTCACATTGGTATTTATCGTTAGACGGAGAATAGGTTATTTTCAGAACTTCTCAAAAAGTTAATTATAGTATTGATGCTTTCTGTCATGTTTTCAACTGCAGTTTCTAGACAACCCTTAAGCGTCGCTCATCTACACATCCAAGTCCATTTGTTTGGTGGTCTGCAAAGCTTTGTGCGCGTCAAGAGAATATTCAACCTCAAAATAATTTCCTAAGTTCAACATATGACACTTTTGGAAATGGAACAATAAGTGATTTTTCGAGACAAAGCATGAAGGTTGTCCAGATCTTTTTGAAGCATTCACAATTTGACGGCTTTTTGATCTTTGAACTGCGTGATCTGACACTTGAAAAGACCCAGTAGGTCATTGTCAAATAGTTCGAAGTGAATTAGTTCGAAAAAGGACCCCTGAAGCACTTCACTTGTCACAGCTAATGACCTTGACTAAGCAACGTCCCAGACATAAACAGGCTGATCAGTCAGGTAATGTTCTAACAAGGCTAATAGTCTGCAAGTGATGCTACAAGGTTTCAGCTATTGCACCAGAGGTCAACATATTTCGACATATCCAAGAAGCATAAATGGATGGTAGCCTCCGAACATCTTCTACTACAGGGAAACCTTCAAGGTTAAAGTGAAATGTACGTGATTTTCGGGATCTAAACGATCTTCACGTTGAAAAGGAAAGTTTATACAAGATTTCTAGTCCTTCGGAATGGCAATTTTGGACAGCGATTCGCATAATTACTCACTTAGAGGTCTGCAGAGATTGTATGCACAATGCTGGAGTATTAATGGGGAAATTTTCTGAGATTCGCGGATAGTAAAGTCACACAAGCATCTATTCTCTGATTGGACAGAATGCGTCTTCGATTGATCCAGTTGGATGTCAGCGCGGTATAGCTGTACCACCACAAATAGTAGTCTCTTGCTGGTTAAAATTATTGTTGAATCTCAAGTTTAAATATCGATTATCATTGCCGTTCACTATAAAATTCTTTACCACAACATGTGGTGGTCGTTTCACAGAATGCTAGAGTTATAATATATACATTAATATTATGCATATTTTGCGGAGATGAATATGTAATACCTTAAGGATATTCTGCGCATTAACTAGGTGTTCCTTATCGGAACCCACACCGGAAGAGAACTTTAATTGATTACGACTATATTACGTATAAATGTTGTGTCATACACATCTCACATACGTCCAAATCTAAACAGGTTACATCTGAGGAGGGCCGACAAGCGCTCCAGGAGACTTCATAGTGCGGCTAGTTATGGGTATACTTTCAAGCTATCATCATACACGTTTGAAAAAATCGAAATAAGATTGATCAGTTTTGTCGAAATTAAATAATCAACATAATCAATAATTCGTCTAAGGTATATTTTTTAAATACATTTAGTTTGACAAATTTCAATGTATGACTTTGAGAATTAGAAAGGTTACAAATATTAGTACCACAATTTGACATGTTCACCTATGGTATTGACGGGACAAGGCTTTTGCCTTGATGATCTGGTTGCAAGGACACATCAAGAATACGTATCCACCCAAAAGAGTGAAAATAATGTTGCCATCATTCCAAAGGTAACCATGACACAGATAATCAGAGTGTGTCGTTATTTTGCTCCGGATAAATACAGTTGGATCGGTGGATATCTTCCTCATTGCTGCTATGACTAATCTCACTTGTTTTTCATTTTTCTACAAACTTATTACACAGTAGTGTCCTTCATTCCTTCTTTCACGGTTTCCATAAATTATCACATTTTTCAACGACGTCTGATTGGCTGAATTCCAGTGCGGTAGTCGCACTCAGACCCGAGGTTGTGCACATTTTCGCAAATTGCGACGTTGATCTCAAACGCGTACAATGTTCGCATCGGATGTGACATAACAAATGCAAATGCAAGCCGTGAGTTTAGGTGTTTTTATCGCAAAACGATTCAGTGTTTATATCTATCCGTTTTCAGATCTCCACCATGAAACCTAGAATGTTTTTCATTCACTAGATGTTCGATCAGATTAGTCCTTGGGGGGACTGTTGAATTCCTCTAGGTAGCGAAACACGATTCCAAAATATTAAAACGAGTTCTGAGTATCATCCCGTTATTGACTTGATTATTGGTAATTTTTTCTAGGCAAACAGATTCTGCTCCTATTGAGTAATAACGTATCTCTGTATCGATTGTTGCCATATTAAGATACTTTTGTTATAATATTCTGAGTGTACTTAATTCAATAAACGATCAAGATTCAAGATTTATGCTTGAAAAAGCAATTAACATGACAATAACCATAGAGTCAAACCATGTATATACATGTATGAATAAAATCAAAATCAATGGGACGATCATAGGTAATTAATAGTTGCATTTAAATCAGCTCTCATATAATCGTCAAGTTTCGATACCGAGATATTTTTCTGCGATGTTCCAGACAAGATCTTGTGTGCCAAGCTGATACGTGTGGTGTAGAGATTTTCCAAGCTGCAGCATTTTACATTTCGCAGGGTAAAATGGTAACTCATTTGAGTGGGATAAACGAAATAAGTTACACAGATCCCGTTGTAATGCCATACAGTCATTAACAGACCTGACACGTTTCCATATTTTGATATCCTCCACTAAATCGTTCATATACACCAATAATATAAGAGGTTCATGCACCGAGCCTTGCGTAACTCCACTCGTGACGTCTATTTTTCTAGATAAGGTGCTGCTAACGCGAACTTGCACGTGTCTATCAGTAAGATAGTCCCTTATCCAATTCAGCAATCTTCCGGTTATTCCATAAACAGCAACGATATCTTCGAAAACCGTGTTTTGCTGCGGTCAAAATGTTTTGGTTTTCAAAATGTTCTCTTATGCGCGCAGTCACAATGCGTTCCATTAATTTGGAGATCAACGGAAGCAACGTTACCGGTCTATAGTTTGCTGTGTCTGAACGGCTTCCACCTTTATAAATAGGTGTTACCATCCCTGCTTTCCATTGCGGTGGTATTTTTCCTTCATTTAAGCTGAGATTGAATATGCGAGTGAGAGGAGCAGTCAAAGCAACGCGACACCTGCGAAGTACGGCGGGGGTAATTTTATCGAGTGATCTCTAAGACGCACCGTCTGGAATTTTGAACTGAGCGCAACTGAATGATGATGTTCACCTTATACCTACTAGTAAACTAGATTTTTTGTTTTTATTCAGGAATAGCTTAACCTTAGCCCCGTTAGTCATGTACTTTTACGCATGTGGGACGCTGCGTCAACGACCGAGACCGTGTTCACTTGTATTAGATTGATATGGATACACACTAGTAGGCTGTTTAAAGGTAAAGTCAAATGAGTGGTGGTGGGTTGACTATTACTTAATCATGTTCCCCGTCCTGACTATCACCCTTGGTCTGACGATGCTTCTGTGTCAGAAGTGAAACGTTACCCAAAAACTACTCTAACTGAGGCATTCCATCCTGTTTAACCATTCGATGCTTAAGGGACTGGTACCAAGAGATTGGAAGTCTGGCGTGATAACACCTATCTTCAAAGGAGGCTGCCAATCTGACACTGCAACTTATCGTCCCGTCACACTTTTACCTGTTATTGCTAAGGTCATGGAACGCATAGTCTTGAAAAGAATGGTTACACACTTTGAATCGCACAATTTGTTTTCGCCAGCACAACATGTATTTCGATCTCATGGATCTTGTCTCAGAAATCTTCTCATAGCATTAGGCGACTGGACGAAGGAGTTAGATAGAAGTTCTTGCATCCACATCTGCTACCTAGGCATTTCGAAAGCTTTTGACAGCGTCAATCATCAACTACTTTTTCAAAAACTGATGCGTTCAGGAATATGTGAACCACTCCTCTCATGGTTATGCGACTATCTGTCAGATCGCGATGCCCGAGTTAAAGTTAACGGAGTGCTATCACAAACGTTCAAAACCACCAGTGGAGTCCCACAATGATCTGTGTTAGGCCCACTTCTCTTTCTGTCGTACATAAACTATTTACCCTTTCTCACATCGCTTTATTGAATTATTTCACGCGTAACTTTCTTTTGTTCTGAAAGATATTCTGAAATTTAATTTTTTCTAAAACCTTTTTTCTTCTTGTGATCGATTTAGTATTCGTAATCTCTTTCGATACTTAACACGCGCTAGGTCAATATCTACTTAAACATCCATCTGTTTTGCTTCTAGAACATCTACATATCGGCTGTTATTTATTATACTCACCTCAGGAATTCTTTGTCAAACCTAATTTGGCATTATACGATTGAGGTTACATGGATCTCTTTGATACATTTTGTATCACTTTGTAATGCATCCTCTCCGTAAACATGTACCGCAGTTAAAAACATTAATTCAAAGCTGGACTCTCAGAAATGTTTTACAAAGGCCCATTGATCGATTTGGTTTCTCAGCCACTCTTATCGACCGTTCAAGATTTGGGCCTTCTGTTCAATAAATTGCCGTTAAGCTTTCGCTTTCAACTATGTAGGTTAGACAACTAGCAATGCGCCCTACATTTTTATCAAATCTTCCAACAGAAAATCGTTTTTCAATACCAGAATCAGTCTTCATGTTCAGGAACGTGTAACCCACAAGCAGTTCGACCACGAATAGAAACATTTCTCAATCATCGATGGATAATGCTAGTGGATCGATAATTACATCGGTGCAGTGTAGACTTTCACTAGGATGCATAATTTCAAAGTTACACTATTCCTGGCATTTAGCATTTAATGTATACTCAGTTCGCTTCATTCTGCGTTGTCATACTTACATACGAAATATTATAGATACTTGAGAAACATTTTTCGAATACCGTAAGTCGTGTACATATACGCAGACGCTCAGCGACATTACAAACGCCATATTGACTGTCGCCCATTCTTTTATTATACACGTGCCTATAAACTTCGCATTTCGGTCCCTGAAACTGTAGACGGAGTACGGTAGTACTCCGTGCCAAGGCATTCTTTCCGAAATTAGAGAGATTTTGAAAACCTTTCGATCAACACAACTTTCTTTTTCATCAACGAATGTTGAACTGCCAATGGTCATTGTGAAACTAAACGTTATTTTACCATAGATTCTTGAATCATCTCGAATTTTTCTTTCACCATTAAACGACATTCATCCATTTATGAGCCTTGATTCTTCTCCAATGTCTCTCTAGTTAATCTTTTCTCAATTTCAATTACAGAAACGTAATCAAACCCTCCGCTTTTTACTCCAACATCAACGCCTTGTATGTGTGTTCTTGGCTCTCACGATTGTCACAGGAGTGACCTTCAACCGAGTCACGCGATCTGCGATCAAGGTCAATCCACCCAAGGCCACACGATGTTACACCTGCGACAATTATGCCAGCATGGAAAGCGGAGTAAAACCTGGAGCAGGCAGTGGCTTGTCGTGGTTCGGTGGGAAGCCTGTCGCTGGAGGTTGGAGCAAAACCTCCTCGCATGGATTCCTCGGCGTGAAAGGACTGACCGCGGTGCAAATTTCCCGTCTATGTTCCGAATACGTGAATCGCTCGATGATACACTTCCTGATCGATTCGTCAACTTACGGCGAATGTCCAAATGTGAATTTTAACGGTTGCGCAAAGATTGTAACCAAGAGTTATCGTGTCCGACCGCAAGTGGGCACGGCTCAGCTAGCAGCCACTGTGGTGACGAGATGTTGCGCCATGATACCCGAGGGTTTGGGAGTCGGTTGCTTCGATTATGTTGGGGGTGCCGGTTTACGTCGGAAGGTTTGCTATTGTCAAGGGGATTTTTGTAATGCTGGATGCCCAGTCAGAGTGATGAACATGTTGAAATTTTGCACCCTTTTGATATTATTTATTTACAATATTTCAACCAATTGAAAGGAATTTTTGATTGAAGTTTGAGTGGTCCGTTGAGTATTTGTGATGATAGAAACAATGATAGCAAAGAATTCGATTGAATTAAGTATCTCTCGGACCCGAATGCTCGTTAAATACCAATTAGATGACTGGACTCGGTGAATACAAAAGTGACTAATTAACATTGTACTGGCCTGGAAGTTGAAGGGCGTGAGGTTATCTGCAACAATATTGAAAATTTCATTTTACTAAAGTGCACAGAGAGAGCCAGACTGATGGCAACCAGACAACATTACCCCCCGCAACTGTTATTGTTTACGAGTAATAAATTTTAAAGTGCAATCAACTCGGTGCAGTATGGCGCCAGGGGAGTAGTGAGAAGTGTTGCTACCCGCGATTTAGGTATGGGAAACTCGGTGATGGGATAGAATGTGGTTGAGTTGTCAGGCCACTTTGGTGCACTCTGGCACTGAGCCAAAAGTCCATCGGCGCCCCAACTACGAGTGAACAGTGAAACTCAATAGAATGCCCCCGAAACTGGTAACATTACTGTCGACAATTCTGATTGGATGCGTCCAAGTATGTCATCGGTATATTCTCCGGATTCCCATTGGTTAATGAATGTTTGCATTGCGCCTTGCGAGCCGCGGTGCAATGATCGTTTGACTAACAGACGCGTTATCCCGCATTGGGTTCCTCTCCCTTCACTTGCTCGCTGATGATTAAAACAGGCTCACGATACGTTCGGTTCGCTAAATTGATCAAGGCGAGTTATTCATGGTTAAATTAGATGCTTTTTAAAAGTATATTATATGGACTGTTATCTCTGATTCACATTTGAGTGTTAGCGTAACACATAGGTGTTATTTGCCTCATGGTTGTTGCTTGCAATAGTCTAGAAATTTGAATATGATACCAAGCATTCTATGGTGCCTCGTATTGAGTGGCATGGACTTGCTTTGATTTACAAGAGTTGAACTGATTATGATTCCACATTTGATGAATGGTGCAATGGCGTGAATTGAAAGGACCCGACATATACTTGCATTATTAAAACTAGCGTATAATTTATGTAATCGCTTAGTATTTAGTAATCGGGATTTGTGTGAGCAGTTATGTTGCTATCCAAACATTCATATTCTCATTTCGATCCCATGATCATATTTATTAGCTAATGTTGGTAACCGTCTGATTTGGGCAGAGTAAATTGACGCTTATTTTTCATGGCAGGGAGGCTTGTTATTAATCCTGGACATAAATTCAATCGCTTCGATAAAACTATCAATCTCACTTATTCTGTTCACTGCTAGAAATAATCATTAGTATATAAGCATTCCCTGCAGTGAAACACAAGGTTCGGGGTCTGAAACAAAACGCCATTGCTTGTGCTGTGATTGTGTTATCGAGAATAGTGTGATATGTGAGCTTTGTAAGCTTGCAATCATCGTCGTGCTGGCTATCATTCACTAGAGTAGATTCAGGCAAAGTTGATGGCATCACCGTAGTGTTTGTGAGAGTCATTGGGTCGATATTGCATTGGGTTTTGGTGCCTACGCTTGTAGATTTTTCGAGACCTTAATAAAAATATAATATTGTGCTTGGTATTGTGTGATTGTATGTCAAGGGTTTATATTCAAGGTTTACTTAACACCTCTCAAGCGCATTACAGAAATTAAAGAAATCAATGACACTAGTGTGGGTTTTACGGTATCTAAACATCGCTAACAGTGCCTGGACTAGTCTCAAACATGTTTCCATCTTATCGCGGTTGTCTCGTTACTGGTCTGCAAGCACAATCATTAAGCTGTCAATGATTTCATCAAACCAGTTTCACTACTAGCAGTTATATCGCTAATCATTAGACACGGCAATCCGAGTCGCCTGAAGGTCAGTCCCATTGCCTTGTTTGATAGCCAGCCAGCCAGCCTTTGTGGTCTGTGGCCCGAGCGATGCAATCACATGATCGCACGCACCAATCGGATGACTCCGGCACGTGCGCACCTCAATCAATAATCCCCTCAATTTGAACGGGTGATGCGTGGACCGGGGATCGATGACCCGCCCGGTGGCTTGGTGTGCGAAATGGTTTGAGTGGCTGGCTTACTGAACGAGATTGCACTGAATGGCTAATGTGAAATTGCATCAGCATTGGGCTTTTGCGTAAATGGTTGTGAAAATGATGGTTGAATAATAACCGATGATTGATTGGCACCGATTATTAGCTGGTTTGGTTGTTTCGTAATTAGTCACAGCTATGTTACTTGAATACTATTCATTGTGTGCATGAACATTGTTTACTTGTCTGCTTTATACAGCTAATTGTTCAAAAGGTTTTTTCGTTAAAAACGTCTGAAAATTATCCATTTTGCCCGAGAGTAAAGTTTGACGAGCAGACTTGTAGAATGCTTAGATTTAGTAACGAGACAATCCATGGAAGCTTCAATTCCGCGACTTGATCGCTACATCTTCAAATAATATACAATCGTGAGATCGAATTTGACATTGGTTATCAGAAACGAATGAACCTGGAAATAATGCAACGTTTGAGTTTATACCTCTTGCTCCATGAAATAATTTGGATAAATTTGATACTGGCATATTAAGATAACGCTTTCTACTCGACCTTTGGAGCACTCATTCTAATACGCTGGCTGGCGACGTACACAGCCATTCAGAGACATTACCAACATGTCATTCCCTCATTAAGTGCGGGCAAAGCGTAATTGTCAGATGCGTGATGTGTTTTGAATGCAGATGAAGTAAACACCGATGGTTGCCACAGAAAGAGGTTAAGAGCCTTCTTTTCCAGCTAATTTACTTAAAATAAGAATAACAGAAATATGACTAGTATCTTGTTAATTAAAATGCTATTAAATATTGAATATTGCATTGTGAATAGTGTGCAAGGTAAAATATAATCTGCCGGTCATCTTAAACGCGAATAACACAAGGGCAATTCACTATATTATTTACTGCATCTAAACATTTACTATATATCCTCAATTTGATAAAACTAATTAACTAAGGTGCACGGAGAAAGCCAGACGGATGGAAACCAGACAACATTACCCCCCGCAACTGTTGTTGTTCACGAGTATCAAAGTTCAAACAACTCGACCCCCGTCGAGTAGTGAGAAATTGCTACCCAGGGTGAAGCTGTGAGAAACTTGTCAGGCCACCTCTGTGAACTCTGGCACGGAGACAAGAATGAATCGACGCCCCACATTCGAGTAAACATTGATACCCGACAGAAGGCCCCGGAGACTGGTAACGTTATTGTCGTTAATTCTGATTGGATGCGTCCACGTATGTCGTAAGTCTATTCTGTGGATTCCCATTGGTTAACTGCACGTTAGCATTGCGTCTTATAACCCACGAGTGACGCGTTATCCCACATTAGGTTCCCTGCCGTTCAGCTGCACACTGCCGGAGAAAACAGGCTCATGATACTTTTGGTTTAAGGTGAGTTATT